>QDEB01086221.1:0-10556 GCA_004193795.1 Asbolus verrucosus
CAAATTTTACATCAAAAAGTAAATTCGTAAATACCAATATTTTTTTTTAAATTTTTATTAAAGCACATGAAAAAAAATTAGTAGAAATCACTAAATTATTACAAGATATTAGTTTTGCAAATAAAAAATTTTATAATAAACATATTTTTGTAAAATCTTAAAAATATATAAAAAAATATTCGAAACTCAGAATACATACAGGTGTTTTGGAAGCTAAACGAAGATAATATAGGACTCACTTTATGAAGCCAAAGTAAATTGGGAAAACGACTCACCAAAATATCCACGACAAAATTTGGGAACTGCTAATATTTTAAAATCAAGTAAAATTTACCTTGAATTAACATTTTTTTTAATAACCGTCAGGATAATAATTCTAACACCAAGTGGGCCCATTAATACCATCAATAAGGAAATATCCTTATCTATGGCACAGTTGTTGCAATAATGTACTTAAATTAGTATAACGCGTTATAGAAATAATTGTCAAACAGCATTTATCCATGAAAATTAATTTTTGAGACCCCCAACCGAAATATGTAAAAACGTTAAACAACTTTTCAATTCATAAATCATAAAGTCATTCCTGCATTATTATGGTTGTCAAACGCATTGTGTAAGAAATTTAACAAAGGCTTCCTGAGACTGTCAAAATTCACAAAATAAACATTTAACTGAAAATAGTCGTTGCTTTACAAATTACTCGTACATAAATATAAAATATTTTTTAAAAAATTCTCACAGTCCCACGAAGTTCTACAACATAACTCTCAACACTAAACGAGTAAATTTTTACACCATAGAATACTAGGTTTTTTTTTTCAAAATACTGCCAAAACTTGTTGATCTACTAGCTTCTAGAATTTCGTGGAAAAACCTGTATTTTGTATTTTTATTTTTACAATGTCATAAACTTCATTTGAAATACTTACTAATCTAATAAATTCAGAATACAAATTCTCGTAAAACAAAGCAAAGTAAAACACAAAAACCAAAAACAAGGCATGATCCCGAGAAGTGATTTTTAATTAGCAAGAATAAATTATTTCCTTCGATCACGCCATATATATAGTGAGTTAAAAATTCTAAGAAACTTAAAACTTTTAATAAACCAAATTAAACAGGTTACTTTGGTTAATAGTTATAATTAATTCTGTTCTCTTTGAATAATTCATTTTTCACCTTCATATTTGTATTCACAAAGATTATTTTTGCAAACACTTGAAATATTAATCATATGTTCAAGCATAATTTCAAAATGAATATTGAATGGCAACAGTTATTAAATTAAGTGATGTCAACTTATCACAGTTTGGTAAGTTTCATAAATGTTGTATTTCTTATATATTCATTACCATTTTCATTTTCAGTAGTCAAAAGGACATTAATCAGGTTTTTTATCAAAATGAAATTATAAACGTACTCCATCATAAAAATATCAAACACCTTGCATTTGTCAAAAGAACGTTGTTCTTTCAGAAGTTTCAATCTGTGAATATTATTATTTCAATTCGTAGTTAAATTGTTCAAAAATAATTTCAATTTAAAATCGTTCTCTCGAAAAATATCTTTAAACAACTGATGTCATTTTGATTTAGCAACGAATTTAAAACAGATGGTGATGAAATTAATGTGAATTTTGTTACTTTAAAGTGAGAATACCAATTGCGAACCGCTTAACAAAATCAATTTTTGAAATATATAATAATATACTTTAAAGAGTTAAAATACGTACACTTTAACTCTTTAATGTTAATAAAATGAACATTTTTAACAGAACTGGTGAAATCAAATTCCCAAAATAATATGCAATGCAACAGTTGTAACACCCATATGACCATTTGTGGATGTATGACAAGAACTAATTTGCTTTGACGAAACCGATAGTTTTCTCTTGAACATTGTAGACGCTATAAAACTCAGCCAAAAACGCACCACCAAGTATCCATCGATCCTGTTCTTGAATAGTGTACGCAGGGATAAAAGACGATAAACACAAGGTTATGGAATGGTAAGACATCTAAAAAAGGAGAAGATCAACTTCATAATAATTTAATAATAGAAAAAATACTTTAACAGTATAGTCTGTTCCTCCAAGAGTAAAATTCTTACCGCCCAAAATAAAATCGATTTTGGGTAGCTTATTAACTGTGTCACAATCAACCTGAAATGATGATTATATTTTTTTATCGCTATTAATACATTTCAAACTTACGGTGTAACGGTGCAAGAAAAATTCTCGGGCATTGATTACATCATGTATTTGATCAATTTCATCTTGGGGACCGACTATGGTATTGGAACTAGTATCAACTATNNATCCACGGCTAAATAAGTGATATTATCGAATATTAATTTATTATTCACTTTAGTCTTATGGATATGTTTGGGATCAATGAATCCTAACATGACATTTCCACCACGATTCGACTGCCGATCCCTGTTTTGAAAATAAACAAAAAAAGCATATAATAGCCATTATCAAATCCTTTTTTAATATAACATTTAAATTTCACAAGCAGAAAAAAAAATGAATAAATTACTCTAACTTGCATCATTTTTTCTTTTTTATAAAATTCATCTTACCTGTTCAAATATATGGAAAACAACGGATTTTTAATTTTTTTCTGATTAAGAAGAGTGTAAAAGAATGGATCGTAAGGTCCGGTTTTTAGACCCAAACCCATGACACCATCCGCTTTATTCGTTATGAATTCATACGGTAAGGTCACCATTTCAATAAAGGACTGTCCTGTCACGTTAGAATGTGCAATCTAAAATTTAAAATACTAAAATGTGTTTTTATTTCATTGAGAGTTATAATCAAACCGAAATGTTGTCATAAGAGTAAAATCCTGTCAGGTTGTACTTCCCAAGATCTACGGCGAAAGGCCGGCCATCCTTTTTGTATTCAGATGATTTGGAATGGTCATACAAATTATGAAACCCTGCAAACAAAAATATGTCAACACTGCATATGTGTATTGGTATTCTGATGGTCTGGAAATGGAAATATAGACATGTTTGGATCACACCTACTTTTAAATATAATATCTAAGAGTTAATATTACAGACTTAAATAGCAGTTTATTTTTAGACAACCCTTTAACCCTTTTTTAACCCTTTAAGTTGAACATTGTCAATTTTAAACAAATTTGTTTTAATATTACATAAAGAGCGGCTAANNAAAATAATACGTTCCATTTCTACACCATTAGAATACTTGTTCTTCGCATAATCTCTCATACAACAACCGATGGATTTGATCGAACTGCACTTTGAGGACATCACCCATGAAAGACTCCAGGTAGTGTCAAAAGAGACGAACAGTTTTTGTCCTGGATGTCCAATTACAATTTCGCCATAAAACTCGTCCTGTAATATACAACAGTACAATGTGTATTAACCAATAATTAAACTTCGTAAAAAAGAAAATGTGTATTTACCTACTTAGAAGAAAGTTCTATTTTTTTAGTTTTTCCATTAAATACCTAATTTTATAATAAGCCATTAACTAAAAAACGTTAAGTGTGTAAATTATATTTATTAAATTCACTTATTTTCTGCAACATTCAAAGGAAATATGTATATCAATGTTATATTTTTTTAAATGCGAAATTTAAAAGAAAACACCCCCACGTGTATTTACAAAAACAATGCGCTTCATGAATCAGGTCAAATAAAATATTACTCAATAAAGACTGTCAATTTGATTATTTTGGCGTAGGATGTTTTTAATCTTATTTTTTGCAATATTTTTGCAACCAAAGAGCCAAAATTTCTGCACCGTTCTGTTGGAAAATAAAGAAACAAAAATAATACAATTATTACAACAGATAGGTGCAAGTGGGTAATTTCTAACGGCTTTTATTTATTAATTGATAATACGTGCATTTAACTTAAAACAAATCTAAAAATCCGTCTCCCGCTTAGTTGGATTTATTACAACTATTTATTTCTTACAATACACTAACCAAAATAATGAATGTTTCTATCAATTCCAAGTAATATCTTGTTTAAAAAAAATGCGAAATAGTTATTAAATTTTATGATGATGACCCTGGTTCATTTTCAAGTACTTCCCATTGTTTACTGCATGATTTTGTACCAACAGACAAAAATACAATCACATGAAGAATGAAGGAAACATTTGAATTTTTATGTTCACAATGATTTCCACCAGATGTCGCTACCGTTACATGTTCTGTATCATTACAGTTACCTATAATTTAATCAATATATTTTAAAAAATTTTATATTATCACTTTTTTGACTGTAAACTAAATATAAATAAATAAACGTATAGCGAAAAACCTCGTGCTGTGTTCGTGTTTCGTGTCACTTTGTATCATATTTCGAAATGAAGGTTATCTATCTGTCACTGAACATCAACAAAAACAATTGTGATTGCTCTTCTACCAAATTATTCCACTTCTTGTTAATTGTTCCCATCAAACGGCATATTAAAACCAATAACTCTTTAGTGTAAGATTCAATTTAGCGTAATTTGTTAAAAATAAATATTTCATTAATTTAATGTTGCAGATGTCAAATCTGGGAGAACAGTCCTTAACGCAGTTTACAGACAAACTTTTATCGAAGAAGATATTCACTTGCGCCGTATGTGAGAATTTGTTGAATATCCCCATTATTTTGATCCAAAATATTGGTAATGTATGCAACGAGTGCTGCCAGAAAAACAACTGGGAGGGATTACCAAATCCTGCACTAGAAATGATCTTAAATGAATTAAAAATTCCATGCAAGTTCCAAATCACAGGCTGTAAAGAGCGAATGATTTTTGAAAATCTCAGAGAACACGAGAATAATTGTAAGTTTCATGAAAAACCATGTTTGATGGCACATGAAGGGTGTGAATGGAAAGGAATTCAAAATAATTTTCCTGGTCATTTCATAGACTTTCACTCAGAACACGTATTAACTAACCAATATGGGCTATTTGCTATTGATATGAACATTGAAGAGGCAGTGAATATAACAAAACTACTGAAAGGTAAACAAGAATGTATAATAAAGATTAAGAGGGATGTGCAAGATGATATTCTGTTATATACAATTTGTGATGTTAAAAACATTGAGTGCAATTACGAATGCTTCATCAAACACATGGGCAAAAATGGCAATTGTGTAGAGACCCAATGCAAAGTTTCTTCATTAAACAACATAAATACAACACATGTTAATTTAACAGCCTTAAGGCAAATGACTGAAGCATCAGATGTAATCACTATCCAAATTAAGATTTGCACTTCATGCGAATCTAAAGAATTCGATGAAAAAATTTTACATTATTTTGAATGTCCTGTTTGTAAAACTTTAATGAAACCGCCAATTTATCAGTGCAAGTTTGGACACAGTTTCTGTAGTAATTGTAGGCCCAAATTAGAAAAATGCCCAAATTGTCGAGCACTCTTTGGAACCACTCGAAATTATTCCCTAGAGGGATTAACTGCTTCCATTAGTTATTCTTGCATGTATCATCATTTGGGATGTGAAGAAACTTTATCAGTTAATGAGTCAGACAAGCACGAGGCAGTTTGCCCTTTCAAACCATATCCATGTCCACTAGATGAATGCTCTTTTAGAGGTAATGCTTCAGTTTACTAGTACAAGTTATGCCTTAAATTACAATTATTACAAATTATAGGTACACACTCCACTATTGGAGATCACCTTGATCAACAACACAAGGATAAAGTGATAGCTGCTGATTTCTACAAAACAACAGTGGAGTTTAGATTAGAACAGATGATTGATTTTTACAACTATCAACAAAAATTTTATATGGTCTTTGATGAAAATATTTTTAGGCTAAGTTTCAAGCGTAATTCTGATTATAGTTTCTGGGCGGTTGAAGTTTTGAGAAAAAAAGATGAAGATTCGGTTTTTATTTATGATATAGGAATTATAGATATGAGGAAACCAGACAGAAAATTGATCAGGTGTGATCTATGCTTTACTGATACAAATTGTGAAGATTTATTTAAAAAGTGCATTTTATTTCCTAATAATATTTTGGCTTCGTATGCTTGCAATGGAATGTTTACATATTATTGCCAAATACGCAAACGTCAGTAAGATAAATTACCAAATATTTATTTTATATATTATTTTTATTGAAGATTGTATTTACTTTTCGTGTGATTTTTTCAATAATAAAATTTAACAATCTCTTCCTTATCTCATTGTTTTTGTAAATTGGTTATATAAGTATGTATTACGCTCAACACAAATGAATAATGCATAATTTTATTAACTGATGAAATAAAAAAGTATGTTTACGTAATTAAA
This sequence comes from Asbolus verrucosus, assembly GCA_004193795.1. Classification (NCBI taxonomy): domain Eukaryota; kingdom Metazoa; phylum Arthropoda; class Insecta; order Coleoptera; family Tenebrionidae; genus Asbolus; species Asbolus verrucosus. The sequence goes on from QDEB01086221.1 coordinate 6,313, forward strand.
CATTAAATGTTAAACAAAATACATTTTGAATTAAATTATTCCAATCATTGTAATATTTACATTTTCTGTTTTTAACTTATTATCAGACAGTCGCATTTCTACCTCTGGTAATTTTCATTTTACAGATTGGCAAGCGCAACTAAATCAAATCACTCAAATTTTTAACATCTGTATAATAATTTTAACTCATTTGACACATGCGAAAGAATTTCACAACATAAATTTTCATTAAATTCTATAATTTAACGAATTCAACTTGTAAAAACTTTAACAGCTGAACGACAGTATTGACATTTTATTGATCGTCATAGACACATTCCAACAAAAATGTCTTCCCTAGATTCTTCAATTACACTGCTAAACTAGATTGCCTCGTTGCAACTGCCCTCACTTTCACTACCGAAATTTTCATTTTAAGTTGCAAGTTTGTGCATGTGCACCTGAATTTTTTGTATACAATTTTTACATACACAAAAATTTGAGGTAATAATCCCACACAAAAGAAATCATACATTGCATCGTGTTTATATAACTTTTTTTTTTAAATTTTAATAGGATTACTTTAATGTTTAATGTATTAAATTATTTTTCTGAGCTGCTAGTACTACAATATGTACCTATTCAGGACAAATCAAAATTTCAAGGATTTTGACCGGTTTTTAAGGTAGGTATATCAAAAAAAGCTAAATTTTTAAGGATTTTGGCCTGTTTTTTAAAGTACCGGGTCATCATAAATGTTTGTAGTCAAAGGCGGCTGTGAATTGTCTAGAAAATATTGCAGCTCTATATGAGTAATTATCAATTTTTACTTAAAATTGTAATTATAGGGAAATGTGTTTTTTGACTGTTGGCTACATTAATTACTAATTGTTATTAGACTACATAATATTCAATTACTTCCCTATTTATTTTATTACAACGTTATAAACAACCTGTCTTTAAAGTAATATCTACCATTTTGTTTAAATTAATAATTTAAAGAATATTTTTTTTATAACCTAAAATCCAACATAATGACAGATCGTGTCTTAATAACCTAAAATCCAACATAATGACAGATCGTGTCTTAATAAGTCAAAAATAAACAATCCGAATTATTATGATTGTGTAACGGCAACAAGTGTTTTTACACCTGCCTTGACTACCAAAATTTATAATGACCTGTATGTTAAAAAAGTTAAAATTTCAAGGCATCTCTGCCAGTTTTTTTAAGTTTGTACCATATTCAGGACAATTTGATTTTTAGGTCTAAAATCAATAAATTCGTTATCGGCTCATGAAGCTTCAATGATTTAATAATTATTAAAATGAATCATAATTACATGATTTTTAAATTAGTTATAATTATTTGAATTCTAGACACAACCCATGGCAACGCACTCTAAAATCCCGAATTGATATTTTGAAGCAATAACAAACTAATATTTTAATTATTATAAAATCTGATAAGGTTAAGATTTGCACAGCACTACCTAATTTCGGTTACTTTTTAAATGTATAGTTATATCCATTTACATATTTATGTAAAAAGTGTCACGATTAATTATCATAGATCTAAGATGGAAAAGCTCAGAATTGTTCATTAATAGAGTTTGTTGGTTACTGAGGTATAAAGAAACACATTTATTATTCTACTTATTAAGTTGACAGAATATCCTGCTGAGAGTTTGTCATCCATCGTGCAGATACATAATGCGCAAGGCTCTGTTCCTTCTTCATCAAGACTCAATATTTCAAATAATACAAACTGTGTTATTAATATTCATTATCATAACAATAACAAATAAATGTAAAAGTAAATTATTCATTGTTCGTAGCATTATAACATTTCCTTAACATTTGACTAACATAAGAGTCCAAATTACTTCATCTTATTAGGCTAGTACGACCTAACCTACAGTTAGTTTTTGACTTACAAATTAAATCATGTCATAAATCAAGTCGAACATAATTTTTTTTTACAGTTATTAGGAATAATTACATATATGTAATCCATCATCAACATGATCTCGCAATGTTAGTTCCGCCGCCACTGTTACATCTTTTTTTTATCACTAATGAATCATACTGGATTTTTGGCTTGCTTGCTATATATGATGCACACAGCTCACACGCAAAATTGATTGAACCATTCCGAGTACATTAATAAATTGTACGCCATTGTAACAATATGTTACGTAAATTAAAATATTAAAACATTAATAGTATCTACTTTACTTACATCAAGAAATCTATATAACGCTATGGAATCATTATCCCGCGTTCCTTTCACAAATTCTTTAAATTCTGGCCCTAAATGATGGCCATAATTCAAAAGTTGCTCCATAGGTGTTTTTTGCCGGCGAATTTCGAAACTACAATAAAAATTTTCCAAGTAATACCTATTACGGTCTGCAAATAAAAATTGTTACGTTACTCACCTCATCGTATGGTTTTTCTTCTTATTTTTCGCAAAAACACCATCATTAAGCGACGATAAAATAATAATTGTTAGTATTACACAATTGCGTAACATTTTTCTTTGCTACTTTTTCTAGTTCAAAAATTAGGACTGTCACGTCACCAGGCACCACTGCACATGATGAAGCCGAAAGTCAGTCGGTATCTTGTTTGTTTGATTGAAAACTGTTATAAATAGGAGCGTTCCAAGCAGCCACATATTTAGGGATTTCCCCTAGTATTCAAGATTTCGGAACAGTGGTGTATCGTACTTCAAACATGTTAACTCAAGGACATACGCTGATGGGTGCTGTTTGATACTGTTCAAATTTATTTTAGTTTTATTTAGTATAAGATAAAGTGATTATTGTAAATAAGTAAGTAAAGTGCACACCAAAATCGTCTCAACAGTTATGAAACTGTTCAAGAGTACATACAAAAAACTGGAAATAAAATTCTCGGCCCATATTTGTATAGGAAAATGATGTGGCAGAAAAAATTTGCATGAAAAAGCAAAATTGTAGTTCTGTAAAATGTCTGGAAAATAAATTTGGCTAAAAGTAAAATTCCCAAATATATATTACAGATTCCTATAATTTTTAAAAAAAGAAAAAAGTTTTTTACAAATCTGTCAACATGTCAATATTTGTTCAACTAATATTTTCACTTTGACAAGGTGATTGCACAGTTATTTAAAAAAATATTTACTTAAATAGAAATATAGAAATCGAAACTGAAATATTGAATTATAATAAACTCCAAATTTTTTATCTTGTTTAATTTTTGATAATACTTTTGATAATAATTTTAATAATAAAATGAAAGAAATGTATTTTATTTTGCATATTTATCATCAACGAGTTTTGTGTGTCTATTTAATAATATTTTACTGAAATACTAACAGCAAATGATGCTACCGCAATACTACTCAATTCTATGTCTACTTGGCCTTCATGCTCAAATCTTAGAGTAATGAAATTTGCTGCTTATATGTGAAAATATTTAACAAAAGATTGGTAAAAGTAATTGTACCTAAATTTATTTCCTTACGAATTTAATGATGACCAATTCTTATAAGATATCAACAATCAGACAAAAAAAAATTATTTTTTTTTGATATGAAATAGAAATATTTAACTTAATCTTGGTATATTATTATTATTACACGAGTCGCCAATTCCAAAATCGACCAAGTCCACCATAGGCTCCAAATGAGTTCGTGGTGCCATCTGTTAGTTGATAGACAAATCTATCAGTGCAGACATCAATTCCAGTTCTAAACCGATCAAAATCCAAAGAAAAATTAATATAAAATTTCAAGTTGTCTCCAAAAGCGACCAAGTCACATATAAATTAATTTCCAAAACCGATTATTTGCCAGATTCTTTTTGGAGTAATAAGACGTGTATGTAATAAATAGTATTTTGTTCGAAAGTATCGTTACCCTTAGTATATCCTATCAAGGCGAACTATATCCTACCCCTGGAACATGGAAATGAGTGTGCAAGAAGCTAATTGGGATGTCTATGACTGGAAGGAGGAAGTAAAGAGGGTGTTGAAGATGACCAACCATTTACCTTATAAAATCAAATTTTGTAAAAAGATCATTTTTACAAAAGCAGCAAACAATAACATTTCAGTACGAGGAGAGTTCCACTACAAAAACAAAATTAATAGCCCAGCAGTAATCTGCAAAAGAGGGTAGAAGATGTCCAATATACACCCAAAAAAGCTTCCATTGAATCAGGTCCGCGTGAATCTTGAAAAGCTGAAAGACGGCAAAGAGTTACTAACCAAACATTTCG
>QDEB01086300.1:0-17252 GCA_004193795.1 Asbolus verrucosus
TAATGAAAATGCTAATAAGTACTTAAACTTTTAAGGAATTAAAAAATCAGGCCCAGCATGGGAATTTAAAAATTAATCTGCAAGAATTAATGTTTCGTTTTTAGTAACTCTAAATTATGATAGTCTGATAATAATTACAGTATTTTTTGTTAACAGGAAATCAAGTTTTAGTTGTCAAAAGCATCTCCTCAAATTCCTCCAATCGATGGAGGGAGAAATAAACAAAATATCTCTGAGATGATAAAAATAAATCCGGTTGCAAATTCTGCTGCGACGTAACTTTTTTTAATTGGAGTGCAGGCAGATTTAGCGATTCGAATGTATTTTATTGAAATGCAAAGAACTAATGACTTAAAGTTAGGACTTGTTTGATATTTCAAGTGCTCTTCGATCAGAAGGCGCTTGAAACGAGAGTTAGAGTTTTCACAAAGTGTACATACGTTGTATTGAAACGGTTGTAGATACTTTAATGTTTAAAACCGTATCATTCAAAATATGGTAGCGGATTCTGAAGCTAAACTACTCTCTATATTTCATTAAAAAAAAACCTTTTGCTTAATCCGTTAGTTAAAGATGTCGAGTGTTTATAAATTAACGTTTTATAAAAATTCTTAGAAAGGTATTTCTTGCTAAAGTAATTTGTAACAAAGCTATGTTTTCCTGTGCTTTTAATATTTCTCTCTTTGTGTATGAGATAACAACGAGAGCCTTTTTGAAAATTTATCAAGTTATAATTATCAGCTAAATCTTTAAAATACACTCAACTAACCTTAAGAAACAGGATAAAGTAATAAAGGTTTACAACATACAACAAATCTCTGCGGAAAAAAAAGATGTATGTGAGTTTTTTTGCTTATGCCTTGTATGCCAGATGAATTTTGAATCTGATACACGAAGTTACGCCAAACGTGACCGAAGGCCACATGATGCATTCATGAGGATTCATGCAAGTGAATACTGAAGACTTCATTTGCTGTGATTACACCACAAATAATTCTTGTATGTTGCTTTTTATATCTTATAAGTATGTCTTGAAATAAATCTCTTTCACATTTTTTTCTATATTCCTCTTTTGTTATCAAACAATATATTAATAAATGTTTGGACTCTTTATACAGCCTTGAACAAATCTTGCAGACAGATGTATGTAAACAACATCCACTCGACATTTTTGGTTCGCAACATTGGGCACAGTTTNNTCGATTTCAGTTGGATCTATTCATTTTTTTCAGGGTTATTTTTATCCCAGACAAACACATTTAGAGAGTGCAATGTCGGTGTTCTAGATACCTAGAGAAGGAATAAAAAGTCTTATAATAACATCCTGCTCGGAAGTTTCATATTTTATACAACATATAGGTTTCCAAATAGATTGTGCTGGCATTTATTGATGTCTGTTCTTTGAGTAAACATTTATGATGTCCGATACCGGTCGGTATTGATCTTTTTCGGTCCGTAATGGTCGAGTAACTACTGTAATTACTTCGTTTCTTTCCCCGGCAACTGATGAAGAAAAATAAACGTCCGGCAACGCTCTACTAAAATATTTACAATAAGAAGTATAAGCCAAGCGAATTAGAGCATGCCAATAGTAATAATTAAAAAAGTTAAAAAAGGAACATTTCTCCGTCCAAACATATCGAATAAATTTTCCCGGATCGATTGCATCAATTTACGTCCGTAATTATCAAAGTCTGTCATTATCAACGTTTATTTATTACTCTTATGTTACATATTTGTGTAAATTACTTAAATGTTCAAGGCATTACTGGAATCTTGATACAACATGCAATAATTATTACAAACACACGCCATCTGATATTATCGAAGTTGGTATAAAATCAATGCTGCTGAAACTTCCAACAAAGGTCGACCTCATCAATCTAAACCAAGAGAGGTGATCTGGGTAAGGGTCATCTTTCTGAAGAGTGTCTGTCGTTAGCAGTTGTAAGCCTCTTTTATTACACGGTCACGGAATTATAGGGTTTCATTTATTGTCGCATACAAGCCTTGGATTTATTGTTAAAATAATCCGAGTACATTGTTTTCCCAAAACTCATATAATCCAAATCATTAAACTGGGGCTGCTTGATGGTTAATTGCTATATTGATCCACTCTAAATGACCTACAGGATCGTTTGTCTCAACAAATTACAAAAACGAGTCTCATTAACCTGAATTAATGCTCCTTTAAAGTACCGAAAAAGTTACAGCATTGCATTTGTATACTGAAATACATTTTTATAATTAACTTTGGTAACTAAGAGTGTGATCAATTACGAAAATGGTTAAGGATTAAACAAAAACTGCAAAAGAACTGTTTAAATTTCGGTTTCATTAATTTTTTGTTGTACATCTCTACTAATTTTTTTTTGTCTCTTATTTTATGCTGTTTTTTTTCCTGTCTGTCTCCTACAAGTTGTTTTATCTCTCTCAATGTGTACTCCTTGTTTTCTCTTTTTTAATATTAATTTAATCTAATTTTTCAAAACAGGGTAAAGTGTAACGGTAGCTTCGATCTTTTATGCTTATTTACTTAGCGTAAATGGAAATATTTTTATGGAAACATTCAAAGTAAAAAGACACAATAATATAGAAAATAATCATCAACTTTTTCGTTAAATATCTTTAACCGTTTTCAAAAATAAATGAACTCCATTTATTTATGTTAGTAATTTATATTATTTATATTAGTAATTCGCCCTGTAAATGCTTATTGTTTATTCTACGTTTACATTACAAGTAGAGAAGACTATTGAAATAAAAACGACAAACTAATAATGAACATTATTATTAATATAGGACTGAAAAAACAGACAAATAAGAAATGAATTGGAATTGTATATTATACTTGTATAGTATAAATAAATATCAAATGAAGTAAAATTTACGGAAAGAAAAAATATCTTTATTTATTTACATCGATAAAATAATCATCAGTTAAAAGTTATATAAATGTAAACGTTTTCAGAAAACCATTTTTCAATACAGAAAATAATAATTACGAAAGCTAATCCCAAAATATAAGCTTTTAAGGAAAAAAGAATTATAAATTATTGACTTAAATTTCAAATTAAAGAAATTCACTGGAACCTTGAATTAAAAGAAGCATAATAACAACAAAAGTAACTAAAAATAATGCAGCTAACGAACCAGACTACCTTTTCAGACTAGATTAAGTAGTTTATTAGAAAAAAAAGAATTAATAAATTGTAATTGACTTTTTATATAAAATAATAATTTTTAATGGAAGTAAAAATATTAAACAAAGACTTTGTTTTTTTTTGCTTATAGTTGTTTCTGCTTTGTTCCAGTTCTAATTGTTCTCTCTTTGTTTGTAGCTCTAGGATCTTCTTCTTGTTCCTCCAGCTGTTTCTTTCTAATTGTCTTTTCAGAACTTGCTATTCTTTCCTTACTTTCTCTGTCGTCAGCACACAGGTTTTAAGTGAATTTCTTATTCTTGCTTCTAGTGATTGTTTCACACATTTTGGAAGATATTCGGCTCGAAGGACCAGATTTTATTTAGTACTTTTTTTTATGGCAAAAATTATTATTTTATGTAAAAAATCAATTACAAATTATTTTTTTTAACAAACTACTTGGTCTAGTCTGAACAATACACAAATTAAATACCGAAACAGAAAATTATTGAGGAGGAAAAATGAAAACTGATTTCATAATTTAAAAAGTTTTATAAAAGCAGCTAAAAGCCGGATATTTTTTTATTTCTCTCAACCAATCTTCCCTTCGATGTGAATTTTATTAAAGTAATTTTTTTATTACTATTTTTGTCAATTTGGGAAATTAAATATATTTCACTTTCAATAGCATAGTAATAAATCGAAATGGCAGAATAAAAAGCATTTTAATTTTCGTTTAAAAACTGGTGTAGGAAAATGCAGGATGCTCTACGTCAATAATAAGGGTTAATGCCAAAGAAATAAAGTCGTTGATGAGATCTGAAATGTCGGAATAGTTAAAACGGTTTGCAGATAGTGAACGCATTAAAGAATTTAATGCCTTCGTATTCAAAAGTTTTAGAATTAAAAGTCGTTTAACACTAAAAAAATTGCTTAATTTTATTAACGTGTAAATTATTTCCTCGACACATTTGACACTTCACTTAAAATTATTAACATATCATTGTTACATCATTTCAACACACGTTTATGCAACTTAAATATTTTGCTGACGGTATTAGCAACAACCGGAAAACTTAATAAATTCATTAATGAAGCCGTTACATTCCTTTCCGTGCTTTAAATTAGATTGTAACTTCTAAGTTGTGATTGTCTTTCAAATAAAAATAATTAGATCTCATTTTACTTCGATTAAAGTCAGTGGCAACTCGTAATTTTTGTCACATGCTCTGGCAAATCCCTAACGTTGTGATTATGTAGGTTCCTACCCCACATATCACTACATTTCCTTGAGAAACCAAAGGTAATGGGATGTAAAATGAAGTAAGCTCTGAAATAGTAAGGGTTCAAAAATAGACTTCCATTAAAAATTTAATCTAATCTAAATGGTGATAAGTCCAAGGTAGGGAGCTTCGCCCAATCCGAACCAATAAAATCACCAAAGATAAAGCTTCACAATTTGTCTTTTTATTGGAGCTTTTTACTGATTTAATACATCAGATTTGATAAATCGACATCCCAGTGTGGAACCCTATCACCAGAGAGCAGACTATATGCAAATTTATTTTGTCAGAAGATATGAGCAGTAAACTAATAATATTAACGTAAGTTTTAATAAGCACGACCAAAGATACATTTCTCATAATAAAGAAAGTTCTGATATTAAATTTCTCTTCTTTGCGGTCTACATATATGGCATAGCTATTAATTAGCTACATGATGAGGTCATTCGTTGACATTTGATTTAATTTCAACTTATTTTCACGAAACACGATACAAAAATTGCCCGCACAGCAAAGGTTTTTTTCTAAAGTAATTATTTTTAGTCTGCGATATATGAGTCTACGTTTCAAGGTTGAGGAATTCATCTTTGACGTTTAGAAGAAGGTGAACACTAGCGAGCAAAATTATATAACCTCTTATATAAGTGAATAAATCTTCACATGCGCGCTGATTATTGTTTGATAACTTTATTACACTTAAATTGAAAAATATATGTAATGTAAGTAAATATGTAAGTATATGAAATTTCCTTGAATTTATAAAACATTTTTGTCTAATTAAAGGACATGGAATTCTGGAGATCATGTAATAAATTTGAAATTAAAATATATTACAGAAAACGAGAAAACAAGAAGACGTTACCATCATGGCAATTTGCTATTTCAGTTGGTTTCGCCGTAATTTAATAATAATCCATTATTTACACAAGCTATGTCCTTTTTAAACATTTTATATTTAAGTGAACTCCGTTCACGCTTAAATCTAGAATTTTACATCTTCAGAATTACATTATACCTATTACTAAATTATTTTGACTAGGATTTGCGTTCCTGTGAATATATTCACAGAACAGATTTTGTTTCCCAAATTATTATTTACGACAAGTAGGTAGATAAATAAGATAAGTAAGATAAGTCGAAATACCATTGCTGGAGTTGATTTGTAAATAATCCTTATTATCGTTCCTTTCTAATTGTTTCATAACAAAAACATAAAACCTATGGGTACTGGTTATTTAAATGCCAAATTACACGGCCACTTTGCCAACTGGGGTATGTTTAGGAACGTCGGTTGATTTTAGCTGTACCTGGGTAGTGTAATTTATCTTTGAATCCGTAAATACTTAACATTTGGCAACAGTGCTAAATTTTTTTTGTTTCACCAAGGACTGAAATTAAACTGTGAATACTATCAGATTTTTAATCAACTATTACCGTGAAACTAATTGAAATAGCAAATTGGCACAACGATAACATATTCTTTTCTTGTTTTCTGTGACATATTTTAATTTCAAATTTATTACATGATCTTCAGAATCCCATAAGATGTGTGTCATGTCCTTTGTACTTTTTCATTCAGAATATACTACAGACCAAAGTTAGATTTCTTATTGTCAGCTAGGTTTTCCTTAATGTGTTCATGTTAGTCGAATTGCAATATTATTACAGTATAATGTGAACAAGTTTTACTTTGTCAGTGTGATGATCAAAGTGGATGTTCGTCTATGTTTTAGTAAATTGTATCATCAGCATCACATCTAATTTCCCTTCAGTTATACCTATTAAGAGATAAAACTAAATTAACGTTAAATGTAGGTGCTACATAAAGATCATATTACAAAGATTTATTAAAAAAATTAAACTTTAACTTACCATTTTGGCACAGATCTTCCAAAAACTCTTTTATCGTTAAAACAAATCGATCAGTTGAAGATACCAGTGAATGATTCTTGTCTACATGTATCTTTTGTACTCAAAAATAGAAAATATTTTTGAACGAATCCCTTTTAATAATACTACACCCACTCCAGCTCTAATAATCTCTAAAACTAAGAGAAATTACTGACTAGATATAAAAAGACTATGAAACCCATCTCAAATTATATCAAAAATGCTTTCAAAATTTTAAATTCTTTAGAAACCAATAAATATCTGAAAATATGCTCATGTTATTGAAATATGAAAATGTATTCAATTATACCAGTCAATCAAATACGTGAAATTGCAAAGATTATATGATTTTAGATAGTTTATGTAAATAACAGAAGATCGCAATATATATTATGCACTTTTTTTTGACCACTTATAATATAAAATGTAGCGTTGAAGACTCCCAATATTTTCAAAATTTTCAAATTGAATCCCTCGTAGCATATACGCATATTTGGGCTTATGTAAAATTTGGTGGTGGTTTATCTAAATCGTTGGATAAATAGAGGGTGGTTTAATGATCGGTTCTTGCAGATGGTGTTCCTCCATCATCAATAAGTCAGAGAGTTATCCGGGACAAGACGTGTCTAAATGGACATAGCAGGATTCCCTCAGTAGTCTGACGTGTCCGTCCAGCGATGGCCGCCGCAATCGATACACTCAAATAACCCCTAATCGATATTTTTCCGGAGGGGTGAAGAGATGGAGAAATACAGGATAAGTGACAGCAGGGTCACCACCACTGCATGTAATATTCAGAAGAAGCCTCGGACCAGGTGCGCGGTTGCCATGTCAACTGTGTACGACGTCTGGAATTATTAAAAGCCAGAATGAGTGACAGCTGGCGTCGGCCCATTTGGGACCTCTATTAAGTTTGATTTATTAGGGGAGGATTATAGGAAAAATCGAAATCACACAACGAAAGTATCTTAGGTAGGATCTTAATGATGGTGAAGTTCCACAACGACGCGTAATTATAATTGATGAATCGATGTGAAAGAGCTTTCGTGATGGAAAATGTGACGTTTTACCTTTTTTTTATTAAACAGTAAAATTCAAATTGGTCGCGATTCTAATCGCGACGTATTCAATTTGCACGGAAGGCCGCCTGCGAATTTCAACATATTTTCGGGAATCCCTATGGGATTATAAGATATTAGATCTGCTTTTCCCTATAGTGTGATAAATTATTTTGATTTAGAATCAACATGAAAGTTTCATCCACTAAACAATAATATCTCTACCTCCAATATTTATTAAGCAACGAGCTTTAAAGCAATTAGGCCCGAAAAGTGTGGTGAAATCCCATAATTATGTTTTCCAATTTTGCTGAAAACCGAAAGCTCTAATTTTCATAATTTTTACAATTCTCACCGGATTCGTCCGTTGTTCCCACAATATAAATTCAATTTTGTTATTGTTTGAACTTTGACTCAATTAAAAATTAAAAATTACGTGAATTATATTTTGTCCTTTCAGCTTTAGCCCAAAAATCCAATCTCTAAAGCTCAATCAAAATTATTGTGCATTACACAAGTACGTTACTTAAGTGCATTACTTAAGTACGTTAAACTTGGTTTCTAAGATTCAGTGAATTTATTAATCGCACCTCAGGCAGCTTTGTTGGATTTGATTTTTAGAAGTGCACACTTTTAAGTCGATTATCGCAAAAAAGGTGATCACATTTTGCTACTGGTATGATCCAGTCACATGTCCTTCCAAGTTTCAAATATATTTAGATATAGAAATAATGAAACAGCGATTAAGGTATTCAGTGTTATAAATGTAGAAACAAGGGAAATCGTGCCTGAAATTGGTAAGATTACATAGGTACGTTAAGAAAGAGATCAAAAATGATTTATAAAAGAGGGGAACATTTTATTTTGCATGCAATCGTCTTAAGAAACGAGAATATCTATGTAGCAAAGAGAGAAAAATAATAAGCCAATTAATTTCCTTGAAAGTTTTATACGATTTTTTCCGTTATTTAAAATTTTTAAAAATGTAGCTTTCCAAACCAAAAAACATTAAATAAATGGAAACATATATAGTCATGGTTTTTCATACAATTTTTCACGAATTTTGTTCTATTACTCATTGTCATTACTCATACCTCTTACGCCTTATGTGGTCAAGATATTTACCCACTATTTTTTCGACACTTCATGTTCACCTTACACCTAACAACTCAATTTCCTCAAATATTCTCTACACCTACTTAATTTTTATGCACTCCATTTCATTCCCTTTCGTTTATATTCTTGTCCCATATTCTTTTTACGCTTTAGTTTCTTTCAATTTTTCAGTTTTTACTCTTGTTATTACAGCTTTCTTTCCTTTTCAGGCTTTCGGTTGTATTTTCTTTTCAGTTTTATCTTCGAAATGACCAAAAAATATTTATTATAAGCATTTAGCATGGCTTCACACTGTATTTTTCACCTTACCTCGAAGTATGGTAAAAACCAGCGCATGGTATACATTTAACATTTCACACTGGTTCATGCATATTTATGTTTAAGCAAACTATTAGATATAAAAATTTGTTTATAATTATTCACTTTCGTACAAGATCATCCAAGGATCAACCATTTTCTTAGTAACGTCACACTCACTCTTACCCAACCATTTAGATTATCTGTTAAAATCATTCTTCCTCCAGTATCGCACACATTTAGTCCTTGCCAAAATTCATTTTTCAAATCAGTTACATCGGTTGCGCATTCAGCAAAAGAAACAATTTTTGGTACCAAATTTCAGCCGACACCACATAAATTTTGCGTATTTCGTACTGTTAGTTATATATGTGCATATCATTATTCTTATCTATAAGTATCTTTACTTATAGATTATTTAAAGAGTAGTATCGATAAAATTCAAATTGTCAATTGCAGAACGAAATTTGTCACAAGACAAGATAAAAAGTTCCAGCAAAAGTATGTAAAAAATTTCAAAATTTATTGTTAAGTACATCATATCTTTCTCAAGTAGATACATTTTGTGGCAAAACGCTGACTGACAGTCAAAAGTGGATAGCTTTTCCGTTATGCTACTTTTAGTTGTGAAAGAAATAAATTGACTTATTAACCTATTGAAATTCCAAAATAATCGCACTTGAGTAAATTTATTCGATTCGGAATTTTCAGAGCACACCACTTTAAACTCTCTAGTTTAGCTTTTCATGAATTTTCAGCCTAAATTTATAGTATAAACAAAAGCGTTCCGGTCAGTGCGCCCCTAATTCATTATTCCGTCCTGAAAAACAATCTCTCCACTGGGATGAAGCTGAAAACTATCCGATCAGAACGATTCAAGACTAATTGCCATGTCTATGCAAATGAAAGGCGGTAGGTCTGTCGACAGTGCATTAGCCTGATATTTATTAAAAGCAACCTGGACATACTAAAAAGCAAATCTGGTCGGATAAATACGCACGCCTCGTCTAAATTTAGTAATTTTTGTGTGCTTTGATATTTTACTTCAGGATCGATAACACCACGGTCCAATTAACGATTAATTGTATAGAGAGGCACACATTCGTGTGAATAACACACTGAAAGAGATCCGTCGAGTGCAAATTTGGCTTTAGGCGAATCAAACCGTCGAAGCTTTCAGTTGGTAATGTGATATGTTTTATTTCATTAGTTCTCAAACTGTGAGCAATTAGGCAACATTTAATTGACGGCAAACAGTTCTTCGTTCTCATAGATTTTCAATATAGAGCTACCCTTTTATGTGCGCTCCATGAATAGACGGTTTCAGGGCATGTTTATGGCTAGCGCAAAGCTCTTGTTTATGAAATACTTAACATCGTCGAGTTCGCGTTGGAAGCATGTAATTTCCCTAAAAACTATCTGTAATGGGTTTTAATTTGCCAAATACCACCTTGCAGTCATCGCAATCGTAAACCCAAGAAATAAATCATTTAAGGAGCATATTATTTTTTATTGTCACACTCAATTGACGCTATTACCTGACAACGTGGCATTTACGTAACAATATTTCAAATTTATATAAAGAAAGGGTTTATAACATTCAATAAGAAAAAAAAGCACATTAATAAAAAAAAATGATGGCTATTCAAATACATTAATTTTTACATCAACAGAAGCAGTTTGAAATTGAAATTAAACTTTACCATCGTGACTTCGAAATTGGAATGAAAACTTAAAAATTACCATGCTTTACATTATCCCGATGCTTCACAGCCATAAATTACGAACTCTTATTTATGATTAATTTAAGGATTAACTACCAACCAAACATTTGGTAGATCTAAAGGAACATAAATGGACAGTAGTTATTTTGCTTGTAAAACAAACATTTTCTAATCGCGATTTCTGGCTTTCCTGACTGAATATGGGACCATTAATATAAAAATCAGTGTAGTGAGTAGTCATCATTTTTCCGTAGGAAACGTGTCTTCCTGGGAAAACTGTTTTGTAGAGTACCATTGTCGTTGACGGCTAAAGACTAAATAACTTCACAGAAATTTGTGCATCAGAGTAACTACTCTCATGTGAAACTAGATCATAGATTTATCTTTCTTTTCACTTCACGACCGCCGAGTGGCGAAAAAAAAATAAAATTTCGTTCTCATCGGTTTTTCTGCCATGCAACAGTTCCAGTCAAAAATGCAACAATTTTTGACATTTCCTCTGATTTAATCTACAAAAATGCTCTTTTGAACTAGTAAGTTGATGTAATAATCGCATTAATTAAACTGCACTTTATCCCATAAATTTTTAAACTTTGCTGTTACATCAGATTTTGATCATATTCGTTGCAAAAATCAATATAACAGTTAGGTACCTATTTCAAGCTTCTGTAATTTATGACTGTGACAACGCAGCGCTTACAGCGTTCGAATATAAGCCAGTGGGTTTAAAATGAAACCTGCTCTCGATTCAGTAAAGTAGAACTGTTTACTACACACCACAGTTCGAAACTGTAACGTTAAAACCGTAAGTCCCACAATGTGTAGTGCTTGTTGTTACATAATTACAAAAGCGCAAATGTACTTGAACAAAGGTGGTTAACTCATCAAGTTGAAAGGTGGACGATTTATACCAAAAAGCAATTCACTGATTTTTTTAAACGTTAAACAGAGAAAGCAATTATTAAGTGCACCACGTTACTATTAACGATGAAATATTTTCACTTTTTAATTACACATTTAAAAATACAAACGTGAGAAAGACATAACTGGACCAATTTTAATGAAATACCGTATATAAAATTCTAAAATGTCACGTTTTCCTTGACATCTATATCTAACACATTTAATTTTCAAAAATGGAAGCAGTTACTGTTAGAAGGACAATGATCTGCAACACGAATTTTTAGATTTGTAGATTGTTAAGAAACTGTACGAGTTTGATTGAAAGAGCCAGAATTATAATATGAAAGTTACCAAGTTTTTAGCTCGGAATACTTTATTTGAATTGTAGAGAAACAAAGTAGTAGAAATGTAACACTTTTTATTAGCTTCATTTTCAGCAAATTAAACATTAAATAGAATTGTGGCAGAACAAAGACTTATTTCAGTAAAAGCAGTATGAAGAAGCTTCTATCTTAAATAATAACCTCGTTTCATATAAGTGCAGAATTTCTAAATGGAAGGATTTAACTTCATCTCTCATCTGGAAAATGAAAGTAAAAATAACGCTCCACTTTCCTAAAGTTAAAAAAATTTTTAATAAAAAAAGTTTGAGGCGAATTTTAATAAAATCTTCTCTAGCTATAATAAATTAAGGATTTCAAACTTAGATTTGATCTGATCTGTGATGCAAATATTGTTGAGTTAAGATGGTGTATATTAGAGTGATTTATAATACTTGTTTACTCCACTTTTAAGTGCTAAGAATGACACAAATCATTCGTGTTAAAAGGGAACATAGCCTTGTACTTGTGGTTGTGTTGTAACGGTATAATTAAAATTAAGTGACATTTTGTTAATTATGCAGCAGTGGTTTCATGTACTTCGCCACTATTTCTTGGCAACGTGTTGGAGCACATGCAAACAGTTGTTGGGAATTATTGTCCCGTTTTACTAACGAAAAGCGATTTTGAATATTAAAAAAGCTGGGCTGCATGGGGTTGGCTAATTCGATTATGATAGATCATAAATCAATGGGGGCATCGTTTTTGCGATGTTTTTTCACGGGTCATTTGAAGGATGATAAAAAGAAATGTCGAAAATACTTTATAACGGTTGAAATAAAAACAATCTGAAAGATCTGTGAGTGCTAAAAGGTACGTGTTGAAATCATCCGGTCGGTCTCCGTCTTGAGCTTTTTTCCTCCTTTCTCTCTGTAAGTTCAGTGTTTTTCTTCCGCTCGACTCGATACTGAATCGTAAAGTGTGCCCTCAATTCGATCAAGACAAGCTGTTACCCTCCTATATCGAAGGTGTTTTCCTACATTTATCTTCATATACCACATGCCGATGTCGGTTTTGTTTTCGTTCCTCTTGAAAGGGAAGACGCCTCGCCGTTCTATCACGAAGGTCAATCGAACAAAGAATGTCTATTTGAAATATCAATTTCCTCGAACGTAAAAACGAATATGATAGGAATAAGAAGGGGGGAAATTTTCAAATGCTTTGGTCTGTATGCATGCGGAAAAGCTATTTATAACGTCGGAAAAAACAACCAATCGACAAATAAAGGCCTTCCGAAGTGCCAAACAAAGAACTGAATTTTCAAACCCCTTTTCTTATAAAACTATTTTTTATCACAAAGGAGCGGCATTGCCGTTTTATTACAACGAAATCAATAACAAAGATGATAAATTTGTCGGGGAGAAAATTGAAATTTTATCCACACTGACCCTTCGTAAACTTATTTTTGTTTTATTAAAGCTTCAGAAGTTTCATCGCTTCTCAACTTCGGTATTTAAGGCCACCATTTTGGAATATTTGGGACATTTGGGAGCCCCTTCATTTCTAATGCAGACACTAATTAAGAAAAAGAAAAAAATCGCAACATGTTTCAGAGTTTTAACATTATTACTTGATCTCTTTTATTAAACTTTAAATTGTACTTCAAATAGATACGTCACTACAGACAGAATACCGTTCCAAACATTTTTTCTGATTTTTAATAGCAAATCTTATTAAGATCCATAAAAGAGCTCTGGTAAAGAGTTTTTCGATTTCAGAAAATTTGCCATTTAAAAACTTTCACAGTTTTGGAAGAATCTAAATAGATACTTAAGCAGACAATTTTATAACAAACTTTAGTAGTAGTCTACGTTTTCACCATTATTACAAATGTATCTTACTTTCATAGCTACCCTTTCACCCTAACTCTCTAAAAAGATGATTCATCACCGACTTGGAGATCACTAAAGGACTTTGTTAAGTGCTATTGTAATGACTCTAGCTTTCATGTGTGAAAATAGCAAAAATTAATTTGTAAAATGTCAACAAGAAATATACTCGTTGAGGTTAGATTATTTTCTTTTGTCGTTAATAGTCGAAAGGAAAATAATTGTGTCTATAAAAATTGCGGAAATTTAATTTGGAGGATAAAAAAGATGCATAATGACTTAAGCAAAATCTTTTTGTTAAAAAAAAACAACAAGAAATAGACATGATATAAACAGCAAAATGCTTGTGCATATTTTAAAATAAGACTTGACAACGCTGCACCATTTATAAATGTGTGTAATATAGTGCAATGGTTGCACGTCCGCCTAGATAGCAGGAAGTATGGGTTTGATTTCCGGTGGGACCCATTTTCAATTTTTCAGCAACACTCCCCTTTTCCATGGGGTGAAACGCTTAGAACAAGCGTCTAGGAATGACGAATGAAAATACAAATAGCATTACGAAATGTAAGCAGCAGTTTTGGCTACTCGATCATCTGATTATGACTAATTGTTTTATGACATATTACAAAATTTCTATTTGTACAAAACTATAGTTATAGAATATTAAAACGTAGACATGAAAGAACAGTTATAAATAAACGGTGATTTTTATAGTCGTCGTAATTTGTGACATCCTGGCGCAATAAAAATATTTTTTGTGAATTAATAATATTGCCCGTTGTTATCAAGACGGTTTTGCTTCGGCATTAATGTAAATACACACTGGTGCAATTCTCTCAAGTTTCTTGAAGTTGAGAGAAGTTGAAATTGGCAGCATGGAAATGACGGTCATCAAGAAAATCGAACAAGAAATTGTCGTGGATGAAGCAAAAGACATTGGATGCAAGTGTTGCAGTGTTTACGAGAACAATCGATGTGAATATGAACTTTCTGAGTGTACTTGGTATAAGTTTGCACTTTGAACTTTGGCTCTTTATTTAAAAAGTTTTCATAAATATTGTTGAATTTCCAGGCGTCGTAGAAAGTTATTTGAGGAGTTTTTTCGAATATGATCGGAACTGTCAAAGAAAAATAAAAGTAATAAAATTAGTGGAGTGGAAAAGAAAGAATAAATCACGGTCCTCTTTGCTGATTTGGTCTCTGGGTTAATAATTCCAGTAGGCAGTCACGTATATATAAAGGAATAAATTAGAGTCCGAATTTTATTATTGGTCTTCATTTAGCAAGGGTTGGCAGAGAGAAATTGATTTCCTCATCATAAGTTTAAAAGTTGGTTATAAAGAGCATAAAACGTTCAGGATAAGAAGGACATCATACCTAAAGCGTCGTCTTTCCACATTGTGAGTTAAGTTTAATGTATTCACACTTGAAAAGTAGCTTTCAGTCCACTGTCCTTCTTGATGCTGTTTCAAAGTAGATGTAAGAAGATTGTCGCTGAAGTAGTTTAAGACTCGACTTTTGAAGTCGAACACAACTTGACTCGTTTCTCCATCACTGAGCTCGCCTTATTCGAAAAAATCCACTCGTTCCTCCTCTTCGCTCTTAACTTCATCGAGATTGTGATTAAAATTAATAAATATCTCGGTGTAAGCGCCTTTTTGGAGAATTAAGATTATAAATGTTATAAGCTGCAATTTGGGTAAGTTGTGTTTGAAATATTCATTCAATTTCAGTATAACGCAATTTGAAAGTTGGTTGATTAAATTTGGTTTCTCGCCTTAACGGCTTTCAAGAATGCAAACCTTAAAACACTGTGTTTTGGCTTACGGCCAGCTAATAAACGCCGCGTCTAAACCGAAAATTTATGTTATGTAGGACGAGTATATTTACTCACCACTTTAACAATCCGGTATTGCCAACTAACTAACTTAAATCATTAATTATAGAACGAATTAATTAATCAATTGCTCAATTAAATCTCTTGCTGCCAATGCGGAGCTGCCAACGTCTCTCCTTCAACTCCGCGTTTCCGCAAATTATTGTTCCTTAGCGAAGTAGGGAGGCGGAAATATTACTTAAACATCTGGCCTCTTATATAACATATTAAACACAATATTTCAAACTTTATTAGAATGCTTATGCATAAATTTGTATTATTTGTAATGACGGCTAACAAATAACAAACACATTTGTCATCACCCACTTCAAATTATTCTTGCTTTACAAATTGTTTGCACACACTAACTTATTCACAAACAGACAAATTTTGTATCAT
The DNA here is from genome assembly GCA_004193795.1 of Asbolus verrucosus. NCBI lineage: Eukaryota > Metazoa > Arthropoda > Insecta > Coleoptera > Tenebrionidae > Asbolus > Asbolus verrucosus. Next base: position 15,899 of record QDEB01086300.1, read on the forward strand.
CTAAAAGTAACAATATAATTTAAGTCCGCAATCAAAATCTCTGTAGCGTGTGTTTCAGTCAAGTTTTTCGTTAAATTAAACTAACTAGCGTACCTAAATAAAGATTCATTTAGGCAGAACTTCCCTCGCAATTAAAAATTTTGGAAGCGCTCAATTTTCAGCAAACAAAAGTTGGTATAATTAATTAAATTGATTAATAAAATAAACTTTTCGTTTAAATCGACGGATATGAAAATATCCGATTTATAAAACAGGTCCGCAACAAAAAATTGAGATTTTATAAACAATGAAAATTATAGCCATGCTGATTTCAAAACTTTAAATTAATTAAAACGTTAGCTTTGCTTTAAAATTTAATCACTCTTGTGCTGATTTCCATGAAGCTAAAGAATTACATGGTAGCTATAACCATTTATGTTTCTGTCGTTTAAGATAATATTGTTTGCAAAATGTTTGTTTCCATTTTCAGCCTGTTCGTCGATCTTTCAACGATTGCATTCCTACTCAATCTCAGAAGCCACACATATTTTAATACTCATCACGTCATTAACAAAAAATGAACATACCCAAAAAAAATTAAGAAAAGTCAAAAGTAATTGCGTAATATAATCTGGAATTAATCGAACTTTTAAAACATATTTTTTCGAGGAATAAATAAATGTTAAAATTTGAAATTGTTAAGGAGTCAATTTTAAAAATCCGTCATATTGTTGAATAATTTCCCAAGTCATTAGCAACCTAATTAAATTTTATTCTTAAAAATTACTGAAACTTTATAGTAACTCGATTTTCCTTAGAGGAGCTTTATTGAAACAAATTCTCATAAAATACAAAAAAGGAAACGGAGAATGGAAATAACTCCGATTCTAATAGGTTTAGTTAAAATTTACTGCAGCATGCACATCTCCAATTATGTTATTTTATTTTGAGTTTTTTTATGTAAAGAAAAAAATTGACATTTACCTGATTTTCGATACTTCATTGAAGAAGCGAATAAGGATCAAATAATCAACACTGGATTTAAATGAACATCGATGTTTAATGATTTTAATTTAGGTTTATTAATTTAGGTACGATTGAAAGAATGGATTCTGTAAACTTTTTCAATAATAATAATGATTTCCTGTTTCAAGTTTTAGTAGCTACTTTAGAAATATCAAACATAAAACTAATTTTTCGCTTTTATTTGTTTATTAAATGTTTCAACGTTTTCAAGGTTTTTGTGGTGTAAATCGTTTACAAACTATTTTAATTTATCAAAAAGTGTGTTATATTTCAAGTCGTCGTTACTTGGAAAATAGCTCAAAGTAATTTTAAATTATTCTCTATTTAGTTTTAAAAAAGAAATTAAGTT
>QDEB01086348.1:0-30160 GCA_004193795.1 Asbolus verrucosus
TGTTACTGATAACATTTTTTGGTGTACTACGAGTATTATAGACATTGAATCCCTGACCTACCTAACGAATTCATATTATTATGCAGTGGCGAACAGTAAAATTTAATCCTAACTTCTTCTCAGTAGTAGCAGTATACCGCCCCACGAAAATTGCATAAATGCATCGATCTTACTATCACCTATTACCAGTTTTTTTTTATTGCATGTATTTCAATTACACCCGGTATTTTGAGGGAACGATATACATTTATATGAGGTAATATTGCTCCTATGGGATTATTCCATAAGTTATTGACTTAATCTTATGGTTAGTTAGAATATGTCGTGCAATTATCGACAAAGAAGTTTAAATCAACTGTTAATCAACATATTGACCAACGCTGCATTTGCTGGTGGACGCAAAATACAAAAATGAATAAACTCTTTGCTAATCCGTAATTAACACTGCATGATAAACTAAAAAAATTAAATGTGTCATCAAAACAAACCTTGTGTTCAATGGGGTACAAGAACCAGCACTAACTAATCATATTGTGAAATTAGTAAAACTCTTTTTTCTACGTTGCAACTGATTTGACTTCTATTATTGCAGAGAGATTGTAGAATGATGAATTTCTTGCGTGGATGCGCTGTATTTCCCCGCTCTCCCCTACTTTTAAATTTAAATGAGCATAATGTATATTCCTTAGTTTTGTGGGTACCTAAATGAGATTTTTTTCCTAAACCATATGATTTTTTCCGTTTAGAATTGTAAAATGTCAAGAATAAATTATGAAAAGTAAAATTTTAAAATGATGAAATCTTCCCGTTTATCATTATTACGCCAAGGTGTGAAACAGATCAGAAATGTATCTGTACTAGTATTGATGCAATCAGTACATTGCACTCTGTGTAATAAAATATGTAATAATAAATATAAACAAACAATAAAATCATTCGACAGCATGCATACATTAAACGTTGAACATTAAAAATAATAATTCGTCAAGCACAGTTTTTGCCTGTGGAACTTATTGTTTTTAACACATGTTCTGCGTAGTAGTTTTTAATTATTTATTATGTTCTATCATAAAAAAAACATTCCAAAAACGGTGCTTGAATAAATACAATACATTGGTGTAATTGCAAAGAAAGAATTACGCAATATATGTAAAAAAAAACAATGATGGTATTAAAATTGCATTGTAGCTGGAAATCCGCTTTTTCTCTCTCAAAAAAAAAGGAGAAAAATATTTCAGTCAACAACATTAAAATTTCAGGATAACTGGGACCTCGCTGTAACTTAGTTGTTAACAATGTTTCTCTGTTATACAGAAACTCTGAAACAAAAGAAATGCCAAAATGGATATCTTAAGTGTATTCAGGGAATTATGCTTTATTAAAGATAATTTTACCTAAAATATTTCTGTAATTGTAACAATATAATAATTAAAAAACCTTGTACAGAGACTGAAAAAGAGTGTGGTATTCATGCTGAATTAAACATATATTAAACATATAAGCTACGCTCAAAACAATAATGATAATAATTAACATTGAAAACATGACAGCTTGTACGCAAAATTGTTAGATTATTCTGCATTTTTTTTAAGTTTCCAATAATGGATGTAAATATTTTACATTTTAATTTTACAGAATAGCAATTAAACACTTCACACTCTGTAATATTATGTTAATATGTTGACGATGTATCAGTTGTGATGACATTTTGTCGATAAATACTATTATGAAATAGATAGTTATATAATACTTTCGGTTTATCTTCTCCTTCTCCATGATATACCTTGTAAAAGTCATTATAACCCAAAATTATCAAAAAATTGTGTCAAGTTCCATTATAACTTGCATCAATAAAACGATAATTCTAGTTTATGATGAGGGATGTGCAGTGTTTGTGAATTTTATGAACGGTAATTGCTGTCATTGACTTTGGTTTATGCTCCAACAATCATCAAAAGGCGAGTTTTAATTGAAACAACACTTGTGTTATTTTAATACCCAGTTTGGTATACACGAAAACATTCTGATGCTCTGTGTTTGACTGGATTTTTTCAGTACGGTTAATTATTTTTAACTACAACCTTTTACCAAATTTACAGATTTCGATAATGTTTTAAGCAATATCAACTTCTTTAAAAAAAGTTATCTGCATTTTCCAGAAATGTTTTCCAATTATGGTATGTTGACTAAAATTCGAAAAATTTTTCCTATAGGAACTTTAATTTTTATTATTTTTTACTTTATTTCTGCACTGGAGCTGAAAATGTTGAAGTGTAGCTTGGGCTAAACGGAACAGTTTCCAAAACCACACTTTCTGTCGTCAGTATTTTTGCAAATATCAAAATAAGACAATTTTGGGCTAAAAAATGGATTTTATTATATATATATGTACAAATTGATCTTAAAAATTCAGTCGAAATATGAAACACTTAAAGAGAAAAATTATTTCTATATACCTATAATAAATATAACATAATATCGCAAAGGTATGTATATGTATTTATGGTATCTAAATATATCACAAAAGGTCAAATGGTGTATATCACTATAAATGCATCTTTTTGGAAATGTTAATACTGTATGGAGTAAACTGGTAATTTGATTTAGGTGTAACAGAAAGAAATGATACCTTTTGTATTGATCAGTCTTTACAATATTTGGCAAATGTTCCATTTGATAAGGAATGACTGGGTGGCAAGATTTATTTTAATTACAACATTATAATTAATTAGGAAGTTGTTTCAGCATTGGGCCTAAAATTTATAGATTGTCCATTTTTTTCCCTAGATTTAAGAGAATTATTGGAGAATTGTTTAGATTCAGAAAAGACGACACTAGATTTGACGATTCTAAACAATTTCGAATATGCTGATCTATACTGTCGATTACTAGCTGCATATATGAATGGATTGATGACACTGGAAGCCCAAGCTAAAATTGATGCTAATACATGCAAAACCGGATACTTTACGTCGTCATCAAAAACATTAACTAACATTAATGGCAAAAAGCATAACACAAAACAAATAAATATTATTAACATCAATTTAGTGAGTCGGCTGTCATCCCGTTCACGACGGCTACTTCTTTTTTCTTTTTTCGTCGCCTGCCTGTAAAACAAGATCGATTAGTTTCTATTGGTAATAAATATAGAATTTCAAAACAAACAATACTAACACACTTCTACGAAATTCAGTTAACTAAGGTCAATAGATGGCACTGCCAACAATCCAGGTAGCTATAATTAAGTTATATTGAAGGATGTCTGTTCAACCCGGTTTTAGATGAAATCAAATAAACATAATTAAGATTTTAATTTCTATTAATACATCTAAGGAAATTGATTTATTTTAAAGGACATAGTAGCTAGAAAAGTTCGAACCAGACGCAACAAATTTATTAATAGAACAAGAGATATGACTGATACTCCTCAAACTAATCTCTATTATATTTATTTATAAAATCAAATGCAGTTTATATAAAAGGAACATGTTCAATTTTAATTACTTACTGGTGCGCTTTCAGTTTCCTTCTGGATTTCTGCACTCTCCAAAAAATGCAAGAATACGACGTGATAATAACAACACATGGCAGCACGAACGCTATTAAGAAAAGAATCTTTTTCGGAGATTTCCCGTCTTTTTCAAGGATCGTGCAAGAAAAGGTCGATGGGTTAAGACCCAGCTGTCCCCACACCCCTAGAAGCGATGGCAACTGAAAAAAATCTATTGTGAACCATTTATCACAACAACCACCCTAAAAGCATATTGAAAGATGCGATACGTAATTGACAGTTTTAGTTTAGGGTCGTTGTTATGTGGCAAAAAGCTAGTAAACTCACCATTATTAAGAAAGCGAAACCCCAAGTACAGAGCAGCTGGAGCCATATGGATGTTTTCGAATACAATTGATTGTAATATTGATGGTACGATATGAGGACGTACCTAAAATGCACCAATAAAACCGAATTAAATAATTGCATAACTTTAATTGTAACCCGCTATAAATTACTTTTATTGCCACCGACACGCTTATTGATCATTTTATTATATAATAAACTAATTACATGATGTCACATTAACTTTTTGAAATATTTTGATTCCATCGTTTTATCGGAGTCGGTTCATGAGAAAAATGATGACGCTTGGGAGATCTTCGGTGATTTCGCGATAGGTGATAAGTGCGGGCCCTACCTGTATGAGTCACCCATCACGGGAACAATAAACATTTAATTTCCTGGAGTCTATCTCTTGTAGTGGTTTTTATTATAGCGTAGATTTTATTGAATATATTGTTCCTGCAACGCGTACTGATTCAGTGACAAAAATTTATTAGGTGAATTAATCATCTTCATAGTTGTTGACATCTGACATTGACACACATTAAAAAATTAAAACGTAATGTTATAACTCCCCCAATTTTTAATGACTCAATTGACAACGCTGTTATCAACGTTTTCCCCGTTTTTTAACTCTTTAAGTACAGTCTGCTCTGTATCACAATCATCAATTACTTCCTTTCTGAATATAAAGCATATGTTGTGTTGACTTCATAAAGAATCTTATGTCTTATATACACCAATTTAAGGGCGACGTCCCATTTAATTTAGCAGTGTAATTAAAAGTCGATAAAAAGTACCCAGAAACATGTGTTATTGCGCCATTAATCGTGTACATAAAAATTTATTTCCAAATCAAAATGAAAAATTTAATGACAATTCAAAAATACATCATTTTGGATCAGTTTTGTTACTCGATGATAGTGTTGTAATTTGTTTTTCCAACGATAAAGAAACGTTTTAAATGACATAGTCCATAGCAAATTATAGAGGTTAAAAGTCAAACGTCATTTTAATTTGAAGACAAAGCTGTCCTTATTGCTGGTATTAGTCATAGCAGAAGCGATGTGACCGATGTGATTTTTGAACTAATTGCAGTAAAAGATCTTATGCAATAAAATTCCAAAAAAGAGTAAATCCCGGAAAAAATTAAAAGATTAAGAGTAACTCGATACTAAAAACATGTGTATCTCATGACGGAAGCAAGTGCAAAGGCTTCTCCACACATAATTGTTAAAATCAAGTGAATACATTCTTGTATTGCGTCTAAAACTAACACGGAATTGGGTTAGCGATATGAAATTTGTTCTTTAAAAATAAACATCGATTGATATTTCTTAATTAGTGACAGTAAATAAAAAATGGTTGATGAACAATTTAAGCGATAAAAGACCTTGAATAACTAAATAAAATACCGTTTGAATAACAATTGCTGTTCAACAAAATATTGGCGACAATTAAATATTAATATTTACCTGTTTAATGTTATCGCAACCATATTAAGAAGAGACACGGCAACATTTCCGTAAAACAACACTGGGAATAGTTTGCAGAGGGCATCACCAAGAGTCCAAGCTTCGTGGATGTATCTCGAAGCTGTTAGCGGAAGATTCACCGTGCAGAAGAGAAGATCAGATATACACAGTGACAAAACAAACGCCGTTGTTGCGTGCGTACGTAATTTCGGACATCGTATTAGTGCCAAAACAGTGACAAGATTACCTAAAAAAACAAACATTTTTCGAAATCTCGTTCATGGGGAAATTTTGAAAAATGCGCCGGTCTTACTAAACTTACCAACAACTCCGACTATGCAAAATAAAATGGCACAAATCGACGCGAAAATCGTCGCTTCTCGAGGATATTTTATAACAAGATTTTGTGTTACATTACTCATGTTTTAAGAAAAAATCCCATTAGATTTCATTTAATTAAAACCACTACACTTTTGATGATGCACATATCACATCACCGCTCGACTGTCAGACGCATACTGTTTTTAAGTTTAAAGTTAGCGCGTTAGCTACTTGCCGCTGGTGGTTCATAGGGCAGAGGTTGGAGTGGGGAAAATTTCACGCCGATTTCCGAAATTTTTATCTCAGTTGCGACTGTGCCCTTTGGGGAAGTTACACTTATTTCGTCACTCGGAAAAGTTTAAACGATTTGTTCGAAAATGTCAAAATTTGGGAAAACATTGTACACTTTCCAACGATTTTTTTAACATCTGAAATGGAATTTTTATAAAATTACTCTCTTTAAGTTGTATTATTATTATCTTAATATTATCTTAGTAAAGTTTTGAAATCGGGAGATAATAAACGATATGGGTGCGCATGTTCTAATTAAACAAACCAGAAAGTAAATGACATTTTTCTTTATTTAAACTTCTTTAAAAAAGATTGAACGTTTACATAAATATTTATATATACACATACATAAAACGATTTTAGACTTTTCAAAATTTCGAATTTACCTTATGTCTAGAAGTAAATAACAAAACGTAATAATTTATACATTGTAATTGTAGATATATCGCTAATGTATCGGCAATTATAATATTAACAACATTTCATTATATTTACAAAAGAGCAAATTTCTGACAATTGATAAAACACAAAAAAACAATATTTTTTTTTATAAAAGTTTGTTTCCTACTTTTTCTTTCCCGCCTGATAAAATGTATGTACATAATTGTATAAATAACAGATAAGAGGAGCTCCTTGTTAATAATACTTATTTAAATAAATTGTATATGAAGAAGTCAACAATGATTAAAGCTTTTAAGATATTCATGTTTACGCAAGACGACTTTTTTCATCTTAAGATGTTTGTGGAGAGGTGTACGACTACAATTATATGACATTTTACCAATGGCAGCGTTGCCGATATATTACCGAGATTGTGCGTTATTTTAGATGGATAAACGTAGAATTGAATCGGGTGCGTTTATGTATACTCACTGAAATAAATGAGAAGTAGGATTTATTTTATTTATAATAGTTTGACACATTTGATATTACAAAATTGTAATGACAGTTCTTAATTTGTTCTCACACCCTGTACATGGGATTTGGTAACTGGAGAAACAATCCTTTTTAAGTAAAATCCAGGTTAAAAAACTACACGTTATTATTATATTTAGTCTTCTTTGGACCAGAAGAAATGAATTAGGCACTTGGTAGTGTGGCGGGAGGGTTAGGAGACCTTGAGGCTGCATAGAGGTGCGAGCTGCTATAATTGCGGATGCAGAGCGTCGATCGTGGGCGCCTGCGCGTGAATGCGACGCTCCTGCTGCAATAGTTGATGGGCCGCTCGATCCATCTCCTCCTGGGTCATATCTAGCGCCTCCTGCATCTCTTTAGAGGTGTATCGCACGAAATCGGGATCGCAGTACTTTCCGAGACCTTGTTCAACTAGAATTCTGCCCACGAGGCTCTCGGCCGAGCCTACCACCTCGAAAGACGCCGGCCGTCGATCTGCAGGACTTCCAGGCAAAGAGTGCGACAGCCTTTCAGAACCCGCATGACCGTTCGGCTCTCCCGCCGGGGCTGAAACTGACCACACATTAACCCACCGACTTCAACTGTATTACACACGGCAAGCTAAAAAGCTACATCTACCACTACGGCCTACGCTACCATACTATGGCCGGGCAAAATCCACAATGCGTCTCTTTACACTCATTAAGCAACGGCTCTCATCCATTTGATGGGGCCGAAAGGAGCTTCGCCCGCGATGTTGTAGTTTTGCTGGGCCATAAGCACATGCAAGACTCGTCGACGCATGCAGGACGATAGCTGTGAGCATGGGGCTAACCTCTGCCATGGAAGGAAGCCCTGTGATTTAGGAGGGAACAACGCGCATGCCGGCCGTCCCCTTCCGAATCCGAGGTCAAGGGTTGGAGCGAGCCGGGAGCGCCGAGGACGCCGGGCCACTCGTAGGGCAACGGCTCCGGCAAGAAGCCTGCAACTGCCATAGCTTGTGCTTGTGCGAGTTTCAGGCCGCTTGCTATGCGACTAAAGCTCGGTGCGTGTTGCACAGGCGATGGCGTGGCAGTCATGCAACCGCCCCCAAGGTTTCCCAGGCCGCCCAGGCCCAGACGAACGCGTCGCGGCGGAGGAGTCGGAGGCATCAGCTCAGTGTGGTCACCCTGCAGACTAGCACAAACACAACATCACCACATGACCGGTTAGCAATACGAAACCAAAACCAAAACGAAAACCAACGGTTAAATCAAATCAAACCAGCACACGCTCACACCCGCTTACGCTTACCCTTGTAGTTAGGGTGGAGGAAGCCAGATTTACTGAAAATCAAAATAATACTGTAGTCACTACTGGCTCCTTCGTAACACTGCCATTCCTCCCACATTCAGAACTTCTAACACGAAGGAGGTTCCACTGACCAACTAGCTCGCTTCTAAAATTTATCAATGTCCACCTACCATTGCACGGTTTCTCAATGCTACACTCGCAAAATGCCCTTTCGTTTTGTAAACCATCTTCAGCATAATCAGAAAACAACGGTTTAAGAGTGCAAAACCATGAAGGAAGGCATTTAAAAATCTATGAGTAATTTAACAAAAACATCATCGTTTCGATTAGATCAGTAACAAACGCCAGATTACATTGCTCTCTGTTTCATGAGATAATCATAAAAACTTTATGGTAATTAAAGCAAAAATTAAGTTTCGTATCTTTTTTGCGATGATGGTGATGATCAAAATTTTTGATCTCATCTTGTCTCATAAAAATAAAATTACACCATATGATTAAAAATTTTTAAAAAAATTGTTCAAATTAACGTGAATAAGTAATATCCACAGTTACCTTTTTTCTCAGTTTTTTAATCATATGTTCTCAAAACTAGGTTATTAGTTGTTTAGATTTTTCAATGCAATAATATTACAATCAGCTGAAACTGTGTAAAGACTGTGTTATGTACAGAAGAAAAATGTGCAAAAATTTTAACATTGCGATAACTTGTGCTGTTGAATTTGGAATGAAAATATGTGTGCAGTTACTTGTAAGTAATATTTGGCGATAATTGCTCTTTGGAGTAATTTAAAAAGTGAACCTCCCACGTGCCGAAAAAAATGGGGTATAAATAAATAAATAATATTGATAAAGAGGAAAGAAAGGGTCGCACTTACTCGATAACGTGGAAGTTATTTTTATCGGTGTCTCCGTTGTGGAGGTTGCTGAGTGACCGCAGGGGGATCTCCTCGTCTTTGAGGCCTTCCTGATTGTGTAAGGATGTGGCACTAGCTCTGTTTTGCACGACGTTTTTCGTCATTGACGTGATGTGGTTCATCCCTTCTGTAACTGCTCTGTGAATTGAATTATAAGGAAGATAATCTACACTGGAAGCTGGGGTAATTTTAATCTGAGTTGAATTTGCTTTTAAAGATTTGGCCCTATTGAAGCTATGGCCTCTGCGCATTGAAGACCAAACACTACCGAAAAGGGAATGATTTCTCTATAAAGGAATTGAGTTAGCTCTAAGTTCATAATTTAATTGCGAAGGACTTACTCGATGCATCGGTTCGGGATTGTCGTCAACAAGTTCATCTAAATTGCCTGAAATTGCACGTTTCAGTTCAGGTCCAGCTTCGTGAAGTGTACGCAAGCCGGCTTGTAACGTGACCGTATTATGAATTTCTTTATCGCCTTCTTTCATCTCCTGTTCTTTACGCTTCTTGAATCTTCTAAAGTAATCTTGAATGAGAAACGTGGCGTAAAACTTTCCTACGGTTACTTCGTCATCAACCCCTGGAGGAGGGACAACTTGATCAAGCAATTTCGAACTAGTTCTTTTCCAAATTTTCTTTATCACTGTTCTTAATTCTGCATTGGCATCGTCGATATTTCCTTCAGTTTTTATTCGAAGTGAAGTACGAACAACAGCAAATAAAGTTGCATTGAAAAGAACTGTGCCGTCGCTATTTAAAGGCATATTCATAGAAACTAAACGTTTACAAGCTACCCGATGGGGACATAATTTTCCGAAACCCAATGGAGGTGAAATCTTACGAAGTAATGTTACCACGTCCAAGTGTTTTATTCTGCCTTTTGCATCTGGATCATATTCACTCCATAACCTGATAAACTCATCTAGATGATGTGGTCCTAAAATCGACCAGTCTCTAGTTAAATAGTCAAAATTATCCATGATGACTGCTACGAATAAATTGATAATCTAAAAATGGGAAAGCATTTTAAATTCGATTTTTACAAATTCCTTTCTTGTTATTACCAAAAATGAACACAAAACATAAAATGAGATAAAATATGGGTAGGCTATATCTGAACCACAAGTGTCCCCTTCTTTATGTTCAACTCGTTCATCACACACTGCTTTATCAGTATCGGCACAAGACAACATGATGTCTTGCCAGGCCTCACCTTTATCAATCAAAATAAAGTAAACAAACTTTATCGAAAAAACTTTATAGACCTACCTGTTGCAGATCTAAATAAAACTAAAACTGCTTGAAAAAATGAACCAAAATTGTTGTTCCGGTCTATGGCACCGTCAGAATTGTTACTTTCTATTTTGCCAAACATCTAAAATTTTTTACTTAAAATTAATAAATTACCTGGTTTTGGTAGTCTCTATGGGAAATACCTGCATTCCTATTACAGCATATATAAAGAACAACATAACTATAAGAAGGGCTACATAAGGTAGAGCTTGGAAAGACTTGAGAAAAGTCCACAGCAAAGTTCTGATACCTTCCCCTTTACTGAGCAGTTTTACAAGTCTCATCACTCTAAAGAGTCTAAAAAAATTACTGGAAATTTGAAATTTGGATCCGGGCTAAAAACGAAAACGTGACAGTAGAGGAAGTTCGTTTGTTACTTAGACTTTGCTCACGTTAACGTCCTGATAGACAATGTCGACAAAACTTCCTAAAACAATGACGAAATCAAACACATTCCAAGCGTCTCCAAAATAATTCTGAAATTGCAATTGATGTAGTGGATTAGAGAGGCTTATTTCAGTTGTTTCTACCTTAATTCTAAAAGCCGCTAGCTTAAATACGAATTCCATGGCAAACACGGCTGTGAATATCATATTGAGATAGTCTAAAATGGATTCATAAAGTTTTTCTTGCCCATAATACCTCATAGCCAAGGTGATAGTGTTTGTTAAAATTAACGTGAATATAGCATATTCGAAAGGCCTAGAAGTTACGAACCACCATACTTTATACTGAATGCGATGTTTGGGAATGTATCTTCGAACAGGTTTCGCTTTCAAGGCAAATTCTATACAGTTGCGTTGGTTTTTGTCTAATTCACAATTTTTGTATTCTTGTTCTCCCTCATTTTGGAATGTAACGATAACGAAACCAACGAAAATGTTAACCATGAAAAAGGCAATAATAATTATGTATATTATGTAATATGCTGCTACAATGGGGCGGTAATTATGAATTGGTCCTCGACGTTCTTCGTTTGAGTCTATGGAAACATATAGTAAACCTGGCCATCCTTCGAAAGTAGACACGGTGAATAAGGTCAACATGGCTTTTGCTACGTTGTCGAAGTGAAAATCATTGGGTTTCCAGTTCCTTTCTCGCATCACCGGTTTGTTAATGTCACCATCTACATAAACTAAGTAGGTTCCGCTAAAATGATGGTGGTGATAATAGCGGGGTACACAGGCGAGGTGCGATCGATAAACTTACTTGCATTCAGATGCCGTCAGTTTGGAGCCATCAGTACATTTAGAAAATTTTCCCTAAATTTATATAAAAATCTAGTTAATTTTTTACTTTTGAGGTTTGAACATGCATTGCTGCATTCAGTATACGATAAAAATCGTGCACGACCAAATGACAAGTGGTTAGTTAGTGTTACAACGAGTCATAATTTACATTACAAAATTCGTGCAGAAAGACGTGCACTAAATCATATTAATGTTGCTACGTGTAGCGATCACTTGTAGTCATAACTAGTAAACATTATGTAATAGAACATTATATCGAACGCATCTACACGTTCTGTTATGTTAGAACTTTAACGTCGACATAGACATGTTAACATCCGCCTGCTAATATAATCTAGAAGCCGCAGTCTGCAGACACTGACAAAGAAGGTGATCGGCGTCGCGGCATATTTAAACAAAGCCAACGTAAGCTTACCAGCACCACCGGGACATTGCATATCGTAAACGCTTCGCATCGCATTACATCGCATTACATCGCATTACATCGCATCTACAGTGCCGACAGACAGGCAGGCTATACAGACAGACAACAGACAAAGATGGTGTGGAGGTGCGCGTGTCTCAAGTGTGAGAATGCCTTCAAGAGCCAATGCGGCTCCTGGAGGGAGTCCCAACATCCTGCTACCCAGCTACGACCAGTACATGCAGATCTACCGTCAGGTGCAGCTAGAAGCATGGAGAATTACCTTAAATAGCTGCACTCCTATCACAGCGAACATGAACTGCAGGAGGTAGGTAACCAGCATAATATTGCCGATCGTCTTAATGGCTACTATCACGCATTTCACTACATACTAGCCATAGGAAGATTCGGCATGAAAGGATGAAACAAACGAAATAGTCAGTAATAGAACAGTAAATAGAGCGAGGCGTCGGTCGGGCATCGCGCAGCCAGCCGGGACGTCAAATGCACCCAGGGTGACGTAAGGCGCTTTCGTGTGATACAAGGACACCACGTTTAGGGGGGACCGGGCTGCGTCGGCGGTGCCCTTCCCTAGATATGACTACAAGTGTGACACTGCCGAGAACTGGAGGCGGTTGACAAGAAGACAGAGCTCGGAGGTCCGTGCTCACTTCAGCGTTGGCGCTCTAGCGCGCTGGTCTGGGTTTTGGATATACGGCGTACGACGCACAGCACACATCACGCACAGACAGCTTGAGCGGGACATGCGGGTTAATAGGCCTCAAGCCAGGGCGGCTCGGCCCGCGGGTCCCACCACATACAAAGGTTAATACTGTGAGAGAGGGCGTTGTTGTAGGGGTACCCATAGGTGCATTTGCTCATGAACAACAACGGACTGCTGGTGCCTACCTTGAATAATTGGACTCCTATTACCGCGAACATGAACTGAAGGAGGCAGGTAACCAGTACTATGTTGCCGATGGTCTTAACCGCAACTATCACACACTGGACTACATGCTAAGAACAGACATACGTCAGAGCTGACAGCTGACAATATCGCGGGCCTGCCTCCACCACTTCTCCGTGATCTAATGTTAAGTGAATGACAGTACCCGGTAATAATCATCTCACCTACCTTCAAACCCTTGGCCCTATTGATAGCTCTCAAAGGGCGAAGTACGCGTAACACCCTCAAAATCTTCACTACTGACATCGCTCCTTGACTGCAATTCAACAACAATAACGCTCATCCTCAAAAACGGCCAGATCGCACTCTACTTACCTGCTGAATATTGACACAATTGACACGCACACGACTACTAAGTCTAGCACGTTGAAGGCCGACCGCAAAAAGGCACCGTCGTGCAAGATGCATCCATAGGAAACTGTTTTTAGTAGCAATTCCACAGAGAATATTGCCGTAAAAACGTAATCGAATATCTTCAGTATCTGCAAAAATCACCTTAATTATCAACTGACTATTTAATTTTTTCGGTAATCATCCTACATTGCCCATTTCTGAACCGGGTACTGGTATGGGATCCTCCAGAGCGAGAAGCGCAGACGAAACCATGATACACACCAGTATAACGTTCCCGAACACGCTGTGATTACACAACCAGTGGCAGAAGACCCGAAACCTAGAATGAGGAAAAACGACAGTTAGAAATTTTGTCAACACATACGCAAGTTGGTACATAAAACATCCGTATTCGGGCCTTCGTTCTGGAGGGCTGAAACAATCTACTTCCTAATGCACAACGAAATCTAATCTATAGACACTCTAACTATTGGTAAATTGCGGGTCGGGCTTTACGGGGTCGCACTACTCAACAAACCAGTGCGAGGCCACACTACAGTGCCGGATCAGGGTGCAAGCGAGACACACTTCAACAAGACCTACGGCACCACTGTCTACCACATTTCACCTGTTTGTAGGAGAAAAAATGAAGAAAGATGATGCTGGAGGAATAGGCAATTTCTGCGAATTCGATTTTATTTCGGACATGCGACGAGGACGTGCACCGACCTTGCTGCCTGTTTCAGCTTCATCCCCATCTGTAAGTTCACACACCGCTCACATTACTATTAGATCTAAACTAACATAGCTGCATGAAGTGTACGGGCCACACAAAACACTACCCGCTTCTGCAGCTATGTTCCGTTCTAGGGGGCCTACCTGTTTTTACTAGAAAATATAAAGAAGGCACTCCCTTTTGGGATCGGACGAATTTTCTTTACGATGGTTACTTCAGATAACCGACGGGGCCGAGCCGTATCTTTTGTTACTTCTACTTGATCGTCTGAAAATCATTACCATTGTTTTGTCCTAACTACGTAACTTCAAACTTCCTTTTCCAAATCACATCCTAGCAATAAAAATAATCACAAAGTACCTGAAAAAGTGTAACCTACCCTGACTATTTTGTTCCTCATCGTATTCCTCTTCATTGTCAATAGTCATCTTTGTCTGAGATTCTACTTCGTCATCGTGCTCCGACCTAGATAATTTTAAATGTTTATTTTACACGCATAATTCACACATAACTTACCGTTCCATATCATACTGGCCATCTTCTTCCGTCTCTTCTTCTTCCACGCTGTGTTCCTCTTGCTCTTCTTCGATATTTTCTTCCTCATTTGGCGTTGGGCTTTTTGATCTGTTTTGTGCTTCTTCTTCTTCTTCCTTTTCAATTGCAGTCAGTGATTCTGCATCTGCTAAATTGTCCACGGCGATAGCCAAGAAGACATTAAGCAGGATATCTAAAAATTGTTAAAGAAACTACAACTCTACGATGAAATTTTAAAAAATAGTCGTTTTTCGCAAAAGGATACAGTTACCACATATAAATAGAATTATAAAATATACACAAGCTAAGACGCCAAAACTTTTGACTCCACCAAACGCTTGAATGCCGTCATACATGACTGTATTCCAATCTTCACCGGTTAATATCTGAAAAAAAAAAACAATCAAAAACGACGTTTGTTAGATTTTTACGGACCATACTTGAAATACAGTAAGTAGGCTTTGCCAAAAACTATCAAAATTGGACCTCGGTTTATCCTGAGTTTCTTTAAAATTAAATTTTCCTCCAAAAACTTGCATGCCGAGTAAAGCAAAAATAACAATGAACAAGAACAACAAAAGTAAAAGAGATGCGATTGATTGTATTGAGTTCAACAACGAGGCGACTAAATTCGAAAGCGATCGCCAATATCTGCAGGAAAAATCGATGAGGATACGACATTATGACGTAAAAAATTACTCACTTGGTCACTTTGAACACTCTAAGTAGTCTAACACAACGTAATACAGATATACCTAAAGGAGTCATAACGTTTGTATTTGTCAAAATCATTTCTGATATACTTCCAATAACAACGAAACAATCGAAACGATTAAATAACGATACGAAATAACCCTGAAAATGAGGTTTATATATCACTATTTCTGATAAAATTTTCTTTGCTTACTTGAAAACCTAAACTGTACAGTTTCAACAACATTTCCATCGTGAAAAGAGCAATGAAAAACATATTTGTATATTCTGCAATAAAACGTAAAGTGATGCCTGAGGTAAAATGGGAATGGTATAGTGTTACCTTGAAAGTGGTCTAACCATGGCGGCTGATCATAGTGTTCTGTTGCTAAAACACCTGTATTTAAAAATACTAATACGATAATGAGCCAATAAAACGTTTGAGATTTAACAGCTTTTCTGCAAGATCTTCGCATTCTGCGGTTGATTCTTTCAAAATCTTTTTTTCGTTTTTTGAACCATGATTCTTGCTGAATCTCTTCTTCACCTAGCTGGTCCGTCGATTCCATTTCGTTAGTTGGATTATTTCTGGCATCTTGATTTGATTGGTCCTCTCCTTCTGGCTCAATATCTTCAGCCTGAGTTATCCAGTCTAAATATCCTCTCAAATCTTCTTCAATTTGTTGTTTCTCTCTTAGTTTATGGAAATCACCTCTCGCTTTAGCTTTTTCTCTTTCTTTAGAAAACTCACTAAAATGAATTGTTAGAACGTTTGAGGAACACGTAAGATTATTAAAATTACCCGCTTAAGACACCAAGAATTAAATTCATTACGAAAAATGCACCTAAAATGACCATGGATACAAAATATGACCATTGCCACGTTCTACCCATTGCATCTTGAATCTGAAATTTAGACAATTAAGTTAAAATTGCGCAAATGAGAATAGAATCACAGACATTATAAAGCACATCGGTCCAGCCTTCAAGTGTAATACACTGAAATACAGTCAACATCGATAATCCAAAATTATCAAAGTTGGTTATTCCAGAATTGGGTCCTTCCCAAGAATTATTAAATGTCCCTCCGATATTTTCACCGCACTTCATATCTTTACCAATAGTTGCACAGTCAAATCCATCTCTACCACAAGGATGAGGGTCGTCCATCATTGCACCTAAAATTTTTTTTGAAAATGGGAATTGGTGATTATTATTAACTAATACCTGTTTTCTCATTATAACAAGTATTATGCATTTTTCCTGAGAATAATTCTAAACCAATAATTGCGTAAATTATTATAACAAACAATACTAACAGAGCAATATGTAATAAAGGCACCATGGCACGTAGAATCGAGTTCAATACAACTTGTAGACCTGAAGAGAGGTTTTATGTAATCGTGTTCTTTTAAATTTGGTTTAAAAACTTACTGGGAACACCAGAAACGAGCCTTAAAGGTCGTAAAACTCTAAAGGCTCTTAGAGCTTTAACGTCAAAACTATCTTTTGAAAGTGTTGATAATGCTGTACTTATCATACTGCAATGTTAATTATTAGAAAAGTAACATGATTAAAATCGCAATTGTCTACCCTATAACTACAATTGCAAAATCTAATATGTTCCATCCATTACGAAGGTAAGCACCTTGATGCATCAAAAAACCATAAGCTATTATCTTCATTACACATTCAACCGTGAAAATTACTAAAAATATATATTCAATTTTTTCCTGTAATCATGTTTGAATTAGCAGGGGAATGTTTATTGTTATGTGATGTTTACCAAAATCCCATTTGTTATGTTTGAGTCGCTATTGGGGAAAGGTGTGTAAACAGCTAAGGCAACACAGTTCGCGAAAATTGTAAGTAAAATTAAATATTCAAAAGGTCTGTATCAAGTTAAGGACAATGTAGCCACAGGAGTAGTCACGAAAATTCAAACAATGTAGAAAAAGGCTGAGTTTTTCGCCAGTAAATGATATTTAAAATGGGGATGAATGTCGCAGTCTTGGTATGTCATGATCATGAAGGATAATGTCGGAGTAATTGTGAAATGTGGCTCTGAGCTAGTGAGGTTGCCCATGCCCCTCATTAAGAACAGCGCGTGTTTTGCGGGGTAATCCGAGACAAAATGTCCATTTAGGGCGGCGTCGGGGACAGTCAGACGGGTGGTGATGCATGGGAGCTGCGTGTTTGGAGTTGAGTAATCCGCAAAAGAAGATAAGAGTAAAACTGTGTTCTGAAATATTAAGTGTGTTTTGAAAGGATACTTCCACTCGACGACGTCAATGCAGATTTTCCTGATGGGGTTCTTGAGGTAAAGACAGAAGAGGGCGCGTTGCGGTCTATCCGGGGGCGGCTTACCACCGCGGCGTATAGGCCGCTTGGGGGCAGTCGGCGTGCGGGCCCCCGTTTGTCCCGGGCTCGTCACGCCCGCCCCCACAGTGCTCATCGCGGTCGCTGTCGCACTAATCGGCCCTTGCCATGCGCAGCCTGTATATGCTGGTTGCACGGACCACAGACGGTTGTTGGCTGACTCCCGAAGTTCATATTGCAATCCTGCAACACACAAACCATCACTTCCTCCGACCTCCAAGTCCGAAGTTGATGTCACATCTCGCAAACATACTGAACTGCCAAAGCCGGTTTGAGGGCCTTCAAAGTTTGTCGTTTTCCCGGACAATCGTGTTTTAATTTAGGTCGCTAAATCCTTCCTGCCAGCAGGAACTTTATCGTCTCTTCAGAATATAGCGCTAAACTTGGCCCATTTATTAGCAATTTTCCGAAAAAAGAAGTTCCACTTCTGTTCAAGTGGGATTATTCGAGAAATATTCTACTCGGACTTATAAACTATTTACATTAATCAAAAAGTTAAAAATAAACAGACGAAGTTTCTAATGCAGATGCATTTCTTTCAGTACTCTTCATAAATTAAGCTTAGTTGTTTAACTCAAATATTAAACAGACTGCTCGAAAAGGTAAACTGTAATTATAATTTTTGGATATTTTTGACTTTTTAATCTTAAACATTGTCGTAAATTTATTGTTACCACAGAATGTTTCAATTAAAAATAACTGTGTATACTTGGACGCCAACTTTCGCAAATTCTCAGAGAAGCATTTTGCAAACACTAATTTCATTTGTGTTTTGTTTCAGATTTTCCTACCTTATACATTAATAAAACCAACTGGTCTGAAAAACTTTACATCCATAACTAAATATATGCGAATTCAGGGGGCCTCTGATACAAAGCAGTTTTATTCAAGAAAAAGTATCACTGAACATCCTATTTCTCTTCGTAAAGGAGGTAAACCCTTTTAAGGTAAGAGTTTCCAATTTTGTTTTTATTAAAGAACTTTTCTTTGAAATTCAACATTTTTACCTTTGAAATTTAGACAGAAATGAAGTAAATTTTATTGGCTATTTCGTATACACACTCATATTTAACTTGACTGAAATGGATAAGCACAGAAAATTCGACTGAACGATATAAACCAACAAGCCAGAAAGTTACCCATAGCGTACAGGATAATACATTCACATAATAGCATTTGCAGGAAATAAATTCAGCAAACAGAATTTGTATTAAAATTTTTATCACGAACTTTTTTTGCTTTGAAATTGCAGAGCGGTCTACAAAAACCGCTACAAATCAAATCCACTTTTCGGAAAATGCCAAAGCCATTTTTAGATTTTATTTTTTATCTTTGTTATAACAACATGTGTCAAAAGTAATTTTTCAAATTTCCACGCAGATAGATTCATACTACCTTCCCTTGTGCAAAACTCATTTCAATTTAATTTACTTGTATGGAAACTTTACTCTTCAAAAGAGTAGAAAAGCAAATATTTTTGAACGTGTTCAGATTGTGATTGAAGTTATATCGAATTTTAATGCGGAAGTCCACTCTGATTTTTAGTATTGATCAGAAAAGAGATAAAAAGTAAGTTTACAAACGAGAATATTCTTTTATGTTTATCTTGTATAAGGAATAACTTTCTACACAAAGAATTTCAGCGTAATAGACTATGAGAAGTTCTGCTAATAACTTATGGATTTTTCAATCTTCTCTCTTACCATTATATCAATAACGACTCTCAATATAATGAACCTTATTTTCATGTAGTTTTCTAATTTCCGCATTATAGCAATTTTCTTGAACTAATCAGATATTTTTATGCAACCTATTAAAACTTCATACCCTTGTATAGCAAAAACCTCGGGTCAATGACTCCCATTATTTATACTACCACTACTTTAATAGCTTTACCTGGAAGTTGAAACATAATTGCATTTGTGAACTGCTTGTATAGGATTGAATAATCGAACACAATTGTGAACATCAGAAAATTACGAAAACCCAACAAACTTTAATTGGTTAGACACTTGTTTGTGACTGTAATTCTCGGATCCATGGAACTTGAAAACATCATTTGATACTTCACAATTATTCTCAAATTGATCTTAATGCACGAAGCATTAAAAGTTAATACAACGAAGCTCTCCAATTTTTTTAATAAGTTTTTATCTGACGTTTCATTACAAACATTAAAAAAAATAAATAGAATTTCTCGTAAGAAAATTTGCGCTCATAGCGGCCATTTATGTTGGGTTTTAGAGCTTATTTAGAAATTGGTCCAGTTTCCGTCCTCCATATTGTGGCTGCTAAAGTTAGCTTCCTTCTCTATAACAGGACGTAATTGTTCTCGGTAAAATAATATATAATTATAAATTAAATGTTCGTGTATTTCCACACCATTTAACATTTATGTATGCATGAGGCATTATTGATTTAAATTAGATATTTTAAATTTAAATTCGGCTGGAAGCTAAAATGTAGAATAATTATTGGAGTTTAGGCTTCCTTTTATGTGTTCATTTTCCGTAAAAATCATTTCTTCTTATTCTATTATTTCTTTTGAATTTAGAAAATAGCTTCATCATCAATTTCGAAAATTAGTTTTATTATACGTTCATTATTTGTAATTTAATAAGTTTTCAGAACATCAGCCCTTGGTTGCGCTGAAGCTGAAAACTGGCGCACTGACACGCCCTACGCAGACGCATAGATAAATAACAGCCACGGCAATATACTTCATCAATCAAAATTGTACCTTCAAAGAATAAAAAAAAATTGTATGGTACATTAAACGGTTTAAATGCGTTGATAAATTAAAAACGTTGCAGTCTTTGTCGTCACAGACTGTCAACACAGTTGCATGTTAATTTCGTACACAAAAAAGAGGCTAAAATAAATCATCACCGTTCCATATTTTTGCTTTGTTAACAACAGTGGAAATTTTCGAACGAAAGCAATATATTTTTTTATTAAATTGTGCTTCTAGAAGTGTGAAATTGGAAATTCTACTAGATTTAAGTCATGGTTCGTCAAACTTATGACATTTTCCTCGAGCGTGCACTTTTTCCTGTAACTTGGTGGAAAAAATAATTATCTTCACACTTAAATAATAAATTCAGTTTGATATCAGCGAAATTCAGTATTGGCAGGGTATATTTGAATATAGATCATTAAGTTCAGGAAGGTAATTTTCATCTAAATCAACTTAAAACTCGTGAATTCTCTTATTACGGCATAATTAAGGAGCGTTTTTTAATTTTGCATTTAATTACTTTTTCACTTTTATTTGAACAGTGTCAAAATGAATTTTTTTATTTAGATTAAAGAGCGGCACAATCCTTTTTATTTAGAGAAAGGACGATGATAATATTTGATTGTGCTTTTCACTTCTGATACAATCAAATTTTTTAGGATTAATTCGATAGTTCTCTGAAATGGGATGGTAAAGTGTCTGAAATTGATAGCATCGAAAGAGTTCAGCAATTTTTTTAAAGACAATGGAAGCTGAAGATTCTCCAATAAGAACCTATTCAAAAGAAAAACAAAAGAAAATTGAAGTGGCACTACGTTACAAAAAAAATAGCATTGGCCGAGCAAAATCCCAAGATTTAGCCTCCTTCAAATAAACCTCAGGAAAAACAATTTGTGCTTAACGGAATACAAACAATTAAATTCGCGGTTTATTTCTTTTCTTTATAAATAATTTTCTTTTAACTCTTAACAGTTTAATTATTTCTCTCCAAAATATTTAAATTTAATTGTATACTTAATCCGTACTTAGTAAACTAAATGGTAATCCTGTTATAGAGATGGTGCTGATAAAAAAAACTTGGATGTTATAAAAAGAAAGGAAATAGAGAGTTGTTCACGCTTTCTTTATTTTAATTAAAGCTTCAATATACAGCCCCTTGTTTCATCAAGTTGTGATTTCCACAAGAATTTTATTAAATTAGAATAAAAGCTAGATGAAATAAAGTCAAGGTTGTATGTTGAGGGTGTGATGATTGGTGATCGTATGTGATTGAGATGACGTGAATTTAAGTGAAATGATTCGATTATGAGGTAATTATCGTTTTATTAGGAGAAACAATGGCTCTTATGACAGACTAATTAGGACTAATGCCGTTTAAAATAACTTCAATCAGCGAGCTTAATGAAATCATTAATTCCAATGTGATGTCTGATTTTCCTACCTCATTCTCCAAAATTGCTCGAAATCTCAGAAAGGTCCAACTTACACTCGAATTTTTCCGATAAAATCCATATTTAGGTGAAACATTTCGTATTGAGTTATTGTAGTAACACTGAACGGGTACTTCCTCTAATTTGAACAGGACACAGACTGCTCTTGTTTATTCGGCGTCAACAACGGCGCCGCATCTCGACGCTCAACGTCTATGTATTGTGTAATAGAACGGGCATGCGCCTTCACGCTTTAAAACCAAATTTTCATTTAATCTTATATCATCCTGGAATTATTTGTTTGATTAAATTTTTCATTTTAATCGAATTTTATAATCACCCGCTCCCCGTTCCCTACATAAATTTCTATTAAATTTGCATAAATCACAACACCAACGCTTTAATAAACTATTCATCGCTACAACGGACCAAATTAATTGGTGATTTTATTTCAATTCGTGTTTGTAAGAATTCGAGAAGACGGTGTAATACACACAGTTCGGGGTTATATGGAAAGGTCGGATTTATTCGAATTATTTTATTGTTCTTCGAAAGTGGGCTAAATTTACGAGGGACCGGCAATAACTATCACTACTGAGGTACATTTATGTAACAAAGATGGAGTTCTTAGGAGTAAAAATCGATGGGAAGCAAAATAGGGAGGATGGTGCATGAACGATAAACGAAAAAGTGCGAAAGAGTAACGAGTGTGTTGTAGACGATGTACATTTTATTAATAAAACACACCGAAGGCGGGACAAATATAAAATGTTATTGTGGCAGTCTTAGTGGACCCTTCCCTAATTACTTACAGTATAAAAAAAGATCATCTGGTGGAATATTTTTACGAGTACATTTTATGGAATTGTTTGTTGTAGAAAGGACAGTTAATTGTTATTATGAGATTGTCAAATGAGAAAATCACTGAGAATAATGACGCAACTATTAATCGTATATTTTATTCATAATAAAAACGTTTAATTATATTAAAACTTGTAAAAAGCTACCAATAATATACCACATAAATAAAAATGTCTGGCCGAGTTATCCTCGTTCCTTCTCGGAACTTTCAATCGATAATGGAAATTAGAGTTGATCAACCTGTCACATTTGGTTAAATTTCACTTAAAAATTACATTTTATTTCGTTATTTGTTTTTTCTGGCACGCCCAAAGTAGGTGACTCGTTTAAGTCAATTTGCTGACATTTTCAAAATCAAGATAAATAAGTAAGTACATTTATCTCTTATCGCAGAAAATTTGTCAGTTCATTATTTATCGATCACTTGTTACCAGACTATGTTTAACACTTTAACAGGTATATCTCTGAATGTTTGTATCCCATTGAAACCGATCTCCCTAGCAGTTCCCCGAGGGAGGTTTATCATTTGTAGGAATCGCAATTCGCATTAGTTCAAATGCGCCAGTTGTGATGAGATGTTGACGTAGATGATCTAAAGAAGACACGCATGAACGATAATGGAGAACAAAACTTGGCAAGGGGACTGCTGAGATGGGTATCTGGAAATTTTCGCCTTCGTCGATTGATTTGCCACTGCGAGGTCTATAGTCACATCTTTACAAGAGGTGTAATGAACGCGACTAGCGGAGAATACGCATGTACAGGACGTTGCACTGCCAATCAAAAATTTGGCCGCGTAATGATTACCATTAGGACATGTTTTGTCTAAGACCGAAAGCGTCTTGTAGACTACGAGTTGCCAACAAATTACCTCCAGACATTGCGCAAAAAAACGTCTGCACTCTTATCCGTACGGCATTTTTAGCATTACTCCAAAAAACAAGTCGTGTTTAGTCTTGTTCTTTATCTTTTAGTCCTTCGATAGAAGCAAATTTTTTAATTCATTGTAGTGTAAACATTTACAGTGTGGAAACTACTTATGGAATAAATTCAGTAATTTCAAAACGAATATTTGTATAAAACGCTAAAGCAGGTAAACTTTTATTTAAAATTCCGTTGTTTTTAAGTTGCTACACCTGTATGTGACGTCATCCCCTTTTGAGCTGTGACGTCATATACCTTTTTTTAAAATATAATGCTTAATATTTTAATTGCTTTTAAGATAGTAACTTTAAAGACCTTTTTAATGAACCCTCACTTGTTACCCCTATTTTCAATAGTTTTTAAGATTTTTACATTTTTAGGCATGTCAAAAGTTGTTAATTGTTTCTTGTTCAAACCAAAATTCGACCACTGTTCGTCTAATTCTTATCGTTAGGTGTTATCAATGTTATCATACAACCTCTTCTTTTTGAAGTGCTTTTCTCTTTCTTTTCTACGATACATTTCAGCTTAGTCATCGTCGTATTAAAATGTACGATTGTTGCCATTTTGTGAAGCTACTTGGCGTAACGTATATTTTGGATTTTCTTCAATGTTTAAACAAGAAACAANNAACAAGAAACAACCAGCAACTTTTGACATTTTTGTAATTGTGTACACCATTTTATTCGAGCTTAAAAATGTAAAAATCTTAAGAATTGTTGAAAATAGGGGTAACAAGTGAGGGTTCATTAAAAAGGTCTTTAAAGGTACTATCTTAAAAGCAACTAAAAAATTAAGCATTCTATTTTTAAAAAGCCCATATGACGTTACTGTTCAAAAGGGGATGACGTCACATACAGGTGTAGCAACTTAAAAACAGCGGAATTTTAAATAAAAGTTTACCTGTTTTTTAGCGTTTTATACAAATTTTATTCGTTTTGAATTACTGAATTTATTCCGTAGGTAGTTTCCACACTGTATATTTTTAATTCATGACATAATATTGACTCTTTCTGATATCAGATTAACTTAATATATCAATAAGTCCTGGCTATAAAGGATGCTGTATAAAAATAATATAACTAATAATAGAAGAGTATACAGTTCGAAACAGAAATACGTATCTGTAAAATCAATGTTCTATTCTTTAGTGAGAATCTTAAAAATCGCATCTTTATGACGACAATAACAAAGTAAAAATAACATTTTCATCTAATTATTACGTTTTTAATTGTCAAATCAAATCAATTTTTGAAATAAATACGCTTTGAAGTTGTGTTTCAATTTATATTTTTAATGAAATGATGTTAATATAAACTACATTAAATGTTCAAATTGTTGACCATTCTCCATTACACAATGTCCAACCCTTGTATTGAATTTTGTAACATGTCGAGAATTACACTCAGCGACAAAATTATCGCATTATTAACCATAAAGATTGTTTCTTCTCAATTCTCATTTTACATTCAAGAAAATATCTTAGAAAAATTTCGAAAATTACCAAAATGTGTTTTCTTTCTCCTGGAATCATCGCTTGTAGATTGAATAAGACTCAAAATATAAAAAAAGAAGCTCAAGTTTTTGTGTAGTGATGAAACAGTTTTGGCGGCAAGTGTATTCCATTTCATTTCAGTGAAACAATATCCGACATTCAATACAAGGGTTTCAGAATCAGCTTGGACATTGTTTAACAGCGATGAATAATGAACAATTTGAATATTTATTGCAGTTTATGTTAACCTCATTTAATCTGCTTTTTCACGACGCGTGACGAAATATTTTTGCATAAATAAATTACCACTAGTTACTAATTAAAACGTATTTTTACTTCTACTTTGAAAATAACACCAATTTCATTTTTTTACATAATATTTGTAATTTATTTGTTTTTGATTTGCTTAATTTTTATTAAAATTAAGTTAAAATATTAAAAAAAAAATCTGAAATTTAAAACAAAAATAGTCAAAAACACCTCATGCCAACGATTTAGTATTACGAAACTCATTTTTATATCTTTTATATTTACTAATATAAATGATTAGTACTCATTGAATCACCTAGTGTACACATAATTTCACAGGTGTACCGCCTTATCTATCCACCGATTTATAGTTTCAAACGTTTCCTGATTTCGTTTATCACTATTTTTTGAAATTTTTCTAGTAAACATTATCAGTTAATTTACAATTAATTAAACTGGTTAATTTGTCAAATGCTTCCTAAATTTTGGTTACCTTTTGACTAATTAGCTGATGCATATTGTAGATTTTCATAAATGTTCATTTAAAAAAAAAATTAAATAAAACAAAAAAGTGGGCCATTTTGCGTAAAATCGAAAAGAAATCGCTTTTGTTAACATGTAAATATCAATTTCTTCGAACTATGACTTTTTATTATCTTTACCCCCGAAAATAATGAAAATGGGTTCAGTTGCTAAAATAAAGTTGGCGCGTCGGATTTGTTGTAGATGAAAAAAGGATAAAGGCTGAATAAAACGAATTTGAGTACGAAAATAAAAATCAAATAACATAAAAAAAATTCGTGACAAAAAATCCTGTTTCGGAACAAACAATGTGTTAATAAAAGTGTTGAAATCATTTAGGTTTATTTCTGTATTTATTTTATTAGTTTATTTCATGTCTCCTAACAATGGTTTTACCTAGTAACGACAAAATATCATGGGATTTTCCCTCTGCCGATCGATAACAATTATTTCTTCCAACAGTGTTTCCATTAATTTAACCCAACATTGTTTCTGATGTCGTTAAGACTATATTTTGTTCAAATTTTAGTTGCACAAGTCCTTCCATTACATAAAGAAATTTAAAATGTGTAACGACAACTATGAAATTTTGATGTGTAGCTAAATTTAAATCTTACGGCGGATTTCATCGTAAAAGAATGTTTAATATTTCGATTTGTAATTTATGATCAGCACAAATTAATTAAGGTGATTCAATTTAATTAACTAAATTTCTGTTGCCTGGAAAATTATGTCAAATATATGAGCGCACCTATGTGAATCAGCATTATTCAATTAATTAGTATTTAAAATAACTTATTTTATGTGAAATATAAAATATCCTGGTAACAATTTCACAGTTCAGTTCAGAATAAACGGTGCAATGAATAACTTGTTTTTTATCATTTTTCTATGCTTTCATTAAATTTGAAGCGAGATGAATTAAAACAGATTTTTTTTTTGAAAAATTCACTCGACATTGAAAATGGAAGCTAAATAGAACAAAGACGACCCATAATTAGAGTCTCTGTTATCTGAAACAATCACACAAATTCCTCTGCTGCACTTAGAATAAACTGAACCCTCGGAAAATAAAAACGGCGATGGGGAAAATCTGCGGTTAATTAACTGAACGTGATATTTCCCGCTTTAACATGCCATATTGCTGAATTTAATTTTTCTGCTAATATTGACATAAGTTACCTCCCACAATTAATATATGCCGGCATCCACTTCTGAGATATCGCTTCCTCTAATGGCTGTTTAAACAAAAATGTGATTTTTAAGTAAACAGAATTGTAAGTTATTCGAGGAATGTATTATTACTGCTGAAATGAAGTCAGTCATGATTCTTTTGTGTTGAGCGGAGTGGAAACTCGATTGAAACGTAATTCTAAAGTACTTTTGCTCTGCAGTCGAATCTTACGGTTATTGTTTTTGGCGAAGTGCTGATTGCAGCTAAAAGCAACGAAGCACACCCCTTTCACCTCCTTGGGTGGTACACTAATTAGTTATAATAGAATATATTGATTTTCCAAGTTGTAACTCATGCTCATCTGTGTACAGAGTGAATATAGAATTATATCAAATCGGTATGTAAATTCATTTTAATGTGTTGCGGGGTAACTCGATATAGTGTTTTATTCAGTTAAAATCTATTTCCACAATTAAATTGGAGCTGAAGCAATTATAGTTGGGGTGTTTCAATATAAACTTGAACTCAATTGGGCGAGGAAAATGTCAACACTACCCAATTTGACTCTATTTAACGACTAATTTGAGAAGATAATGAATCGTTATCGCACAATATATCACGATTGATTATTAAAATCAACAATTCACAAGCTCACTGAGCTCGCCCAGTCTAATTTATGAAAAAAGCATTCCCTTTTTTCGACACAAAGAGCTGCAGGAACTCAATAATTTAAATTTATTAAGACTCAACATTTCGTTGGAAAAATGAGATTTTAAAGGCAGTAGCGAAAATCTCGACATCAGATTGTTTTAATACACGTCAAGTAAATCTGGCTGGAAATTTTACTGCGCTGGAAAATATTAAGGATGAAGCCTAATAATCTAATAAGAGGAAATGTTCAATTCACTTTACCATGTTACCAAACAACTTTTAGTAATTACGCTTAGCTAATTCTATTAGGAATGAGGTTTTAGGAAGTTTACCTAATCTTTGAGGAACATGAAATGACAAGCTTTTTGTGTAATTATTAGATTAAATGTCATGAATTAGACATCGGCTAAGATGTCAGTGTTTTTTAGTTATCAATACGTTTTCACTCGAATCCGAGAGAGGACAATGTTTGATTCTGACAGTGTAGTGGATCTTCATTAAAATAAACATTGTCGAGTGCCATACAATGCAAAATAGGTCATACGAATGATGCAGCGCACATGCATCGTCTGGTGAAAAGCTGACATGTCCAAACCATATTAACGAATAAATCACATCCGGATGACATGTGCAAATATTTTTTCGAAATTCAATGATGCATCAAGCTAATTGCTGTTTTACCAAACTCCAATCACTCGAAAACACAACTCTGATTGAAAAGGAAAGTGTGTAATAGATTTTACTAAAAGTCAGAGCTCGTTTGATGGGTTCAGTATTAAAAGATCGAAGACATCGGGAAAGGATTGACGGGTGTAATGAAGAGATCAAGTGGAGGAGAGCAAATATATAAAAACAGACGTAGAGTGATTATGTTGACAAATGAAACTGTCATCTTTTCATTTTTTCCCTTGACTATACGTTATGGTGGTCGACGATTTTTTGCCAATCCTCACCATTGCCCTTGATTTTTGTTGACAACGTTTATAACGTTTCGCTTTTAAATTTGTTTGAAACTGATGTAACAAAGACTTAATTTAGAATGTGTATTTGAATGGAAGACCCTAGAGTGAAATGAATTAGGAATTAGTTTTAATAAATGCAGAAGTTGCATATTTCGTTAGAAAATGTTGATGTAAACAGAAAGGGGGTGGGTCAAAAATGTGTAGAGTGTATATAAATTAAAAAATGTGCAAGGGTTAAATTTGGCAAAATAATGGTGTTAATGGCTAAAGGGTTAATGCTTTGTAAATGAAATGGGCAAATCCTTTGTAGTCAAAGGAAATAAGATCAGGGCACGGGTGACTAGTTTGGATCTTCAAAGGATATATGGGAAGTATAGGTATAGTAACCTACATGGACAATATCGATCGTTGTTGGGCGTGGTTTCGATATAGTGTGATTTGCCCTATATATTCAAATCCATCAAAGAAGAAGGATGTATGATGACATTGCCTCCGTATGTAAACAGAAGAAATAGCGGAGCAATTATTTTAAAAGTATAATCGTTTAGAGTTGCGGCCTGCGGCGTTGGCGCGGTGCGACAATTCTGCATATTGGCGGTGTTTGGCGCTTCTTCGCTCAAAATTTGAATGATGAGTGGGTGGACGTTTGGCAATTCGAAAAGCTACTTAACTTAAGCTCTTACCGGGACAATACAGTGTTGGATCCATAACAAAGTGGGATTTGGTTAGTTGATGGTGATTCTAAAGCACATTTGCTCTCCATATCGGTATCACTGACATTACAAAGAACGACACGGAAAACGGAATGAAATAATTTCTTGAACACAATTATTAGTTTATCACTCAAACATATCTATAACGCTTGGAAGTCGCGTATTTGATTTGCAGCCTCACCCCGCATAGCATCGGCGGCTAACAAACTCTACGTCCGGCGACCGGCGTCTCGACGTCTGTTATACAGCGCCATCGAGTGATATGTTCCACCAACTAACGACCACGACGCCTGCTGCACTGCAGAATCGGTTTTGTTTTTCCACAACTCCACTTAAAGCACATCATCGTTTAACTAACTTCATGACCTAACTCGCCCCTGCACGGAACTAACCTGCCACAAGTGCTAACGCAACTTCCTCACCGCTATTTTATAACGACGCAACTTCACGATTTTTATTATAACGATTTTTTCTCCCACACCAAAACTCCCATTAATTATTAAACACGAAATGTCTTTTTTCTCATTATTCAATACTGACCCCACATCAACCTGTCGAAATATTTATCATCACCTATTTTCGCACAAACCCTGACTCACTCTTCGACTTATTCATTACGAGACAACAAATATTATCTCTAACCACCGATCAGTTGACTCTTCCAACATTCATTTCGCATAACAATGCCCTCGCTACCCAGTTCAGCTAATACCTTACGTCACAAAAACAAATCGCAAAAAGAAATGCTCAATGCTTTAGGACTTTTCTAGAATCTCGATCGATATACTGAACGCTTATAGTATCTTATTTTCATTATTATTATTA
>QDEB01086487.1:0-10511 GCA_004193795.1 Asbolus verrucosus
TTTAACAGCCCTGAGTGTTACCAGTTTAACAATTGTCAATTGTTGAACGTCATTCATTCCATAACGACAAAGTACGAGAAAAATTATTTAATTGAATTTTCAATTTAAACGTGAACTTAAGTCGTCTAGTTAATTTAAAACTCGAATTAAATTCTTAAAACATTTGTATGGTTTTCGATACTGACATTTATCTTTAAACTTCATTTAAAATCAAATTTTAACAAATACCAACAGATAGGTATTATTACAACCTTGATAACTTGCTTCACATATTTGCCACATTTGCTAGACATTTACTACATTTGCCACATTTGCTAGACATTTACCACATTTGCCAGACATTTGCCACATTTGCTATATTTGCTACACATTTACTACATTTGACAGACATTTACCACATTTGCTTGAAGTTGTACACCACATTTACCAGGTGATTAATCCCTCGCTTTAGGTGTATAACGTCAAAAAAGGTACTTAATAAAAATAATTAACAATAACTAATTAACGAGTAAATAATTATATTTATTAGTAGAAATTGCTCTTACTTCTCTCGCTTAAGCAGAATGAAAGTAATTGATCACAACAGATTTTTGCGTTTCCTTATTTGTTTATTAAATGTAAAACACAACGTTAGTTTCCTTCAGATTGTTGTAAATCATTATAGAATGATACAGATCTCGGAAACTACTAATCACGAATATGTTGCACGATTAATTTTGTTCAGGGTGTTAAAAAAATAGTACATTATTTCGAAAACTAAGTATTCCATTTACATTACTTCGGAATCATCATATT
The DNA here is from genome assembly GCA_004193795.1 of Asbolus verrucosus. Lineage (NCBI taxonomy): Eukaryota > Metazoa > Arthropoda > Insecta > Coleoptera > Tenebrionidae > Asbolus > Asbolus verrucosus. Next base: position 796 of record QDEB01086487.1, read on the forward strand.
TGAAGTTTATTTAACGCATGTGGCAATTTACACAAGGTGGAAAATAAAAAATCGTTCTTTAATTTTTCCCAACTTTTTTGTTATAAAAATAATAGAGTAGGAACACTTACAAAAAAGTAATTTTGAAAACGATATGTTTCTGAGGCTGACCCTCATCCTTCTGTATGTAGTGACATTTTCAAATTTCACTATAGAGTAAGTACATATAAAGCGATGATATACGTTTAAAATTGGGATATGTTAAAAAATTAATTATATGATTTTAAGTAATTATTTAGAGAGTAATAAAAAGGTGTTAAGGTAGTACAATGTATTTAATTCATTGTATTAAATATTATTTTTCTTGATACGTCATAATTAATAACAATTAATTTGAATAGTAAACACATAAAGTAATATAAACACAAAAATGAAACAACATTTATGTGTGCTTTTTTCTGTAAATATGTTGTATTTACGGTGTTTACTTTTGTATGTGATTTTCTTTGTTTGGGTGTAACATTTTTGCTGTCGTTAAATATAGCTAGACGTACGTACATCGAAATATTATAATTTCGGTGATACTAGTTAGTTGTTACAAAAATCGTGTCCACTACGGCGGATGGTCTTGTTAATTTATATATTTATCGACTTAAACAAGTAAAATAGAAAAAGTAAGTTTTATAATAAAAAGACAATTTCGATTAAGATCATGTAAAAATGAGCAATAAAAGTGACTTTTTTTCTGTTAAGACCCATTTAATTAAATAAACAAACACTCTTTATCATTTGAATAATGTTCCCTAATAAGAGGTCAATAACATTTTATTTGATTTTTTTTTGTTATTTTTGTTATGCAACTATTTCAGATCATTGACATTTAAATAATTTATTCATGACAAGTGTGAAAGCTATTACGCTCAATTAGTATTTGACAGACAACTTTTAGATGAACCTTCTTGAATTTCCGCAACTCTTCCTTCCTGCTAGACTTTAAAAGGAATTACCTGTGGTAAACAAAAAGCCTTTGTGATGAGAACACCCACAGAATTATTAATAATTTACCTGTTCACACTTCCTTTATTAGATCTTTAGCCCTACAAGTTCGCCAAGAAATTAGTATACCTTTTTATTTGGCGATTAATTTTACTTAAAGCGTTTGCTGATAATTTTGCTTGATTTCTAGTGTCACTTACATAGTCGAATGTAATCGCTACATATTGTTTATTTTGTTTTTAATACCATAAATAACGGAAATTAATTCTTTCTTTTTCGTTTTAGAACCGAACGAGAAAAAGTACGAGTGACTTTCTTTCAACAATCGAAACCTCAAGAAGTTGATTTACCGGATGAACCTGTTGTTTTTGCCGATTCAGACTTCATAATGGCCACTACAGTAGCTATGAATGATTCTAATCATGTCGTCTACAACAGGACAGAAAGGTGAGTTTTTACAAACATTGTTTCTAAAAGCTTTCATATAGAGATGTAAAAAAGCTCTTCCATGTTTTGTTGAATTTTATTACAGTTTTACTATAATAGAGGAAACATGTTTTTCTAAACGATAATTATTATTGTTAAACGATAACCGTCATAATAGCAAGAGTAAGAGAAAATTGGGCGAATGATTATAACATTAACGAAAAAATATAAATTGTAGGTTTGTAAATAGTTGATTAAAAAAAAAAAAAAACAATGATGACATATTTTATTTTAGATGCCAGAAATTCTTATACTATCTGTTTAGCCAAATAATATTTCATAAACATTTCATAAGATTGTCGTCGAAAACTTGACATTTTAATCTTATATATTCAAAAATAATAACATTCGAGTCCAACTCTGTTCAACAAATATTCCGTTACTTGGATATCGGTAGTAAAATTTGATGAGAAAAAGCGAAGACTTTCAAAACTTCCTTTATAACGTTTCGGATGCAGTAGTTACCGTCAAAATTATGGCGTTTGTGATCAAATCCTGTTTGTTTTGAATATGATTTCGCTATTGATCCGTGTTTCGGTGTGTTAAATTTGGTTACAATCCATTCACTCGTTTAAAAGTTATTTATTAAAAATATCGTATCTGCATGCAGCTGAAATATTCGTGGAATTGAGCTCCCCAACATTAAGTTGTTCGTAGGTCAGCTTATTTTTGAACGTAACTTCGACATTGGCCGAAAGTTATTTTTTGTAATAACTTTTTTAAATTATGGTAATCTTCGGCTTAAATGACCCTTAATTAAGGAACTTGTGGGCGGATCCAGTCCATATGTCATAGTTATGAAGACCATTTGAATATTGCATAGTGCATTTTGTTTTTATCTCAGTTTGTCATCTAAGTAAATTACATTTATGTCAGAAAGTTAAATCTAGCTTTAGATAATGTTGTCAATTAATAATTGTTTCTTTGTCTACAGTAGGAAAAACATTTATTTTGCAGTAAATTTTAAATTGTGATTCCTGATCTTATTAATCTCCGTTCATTCATCAAAAAAACTGAAATGTGTAGAAAGTTATGGGTAATTATAACTGCAAGAATTTTCAAAATACAAATCAAATATGAATTTTTGAAATGCTTGTATTTCTTGCGAATCACTGTCAGTTTCAAATTCTTCTATTGTACGTCAAATTTCAGATTACTATTACATTGTAGGTGTGTTTACAAATTCATAATGGGAAATTGGTTGTCACTCTGAAGTTCGATCGTGAGCTTTTTTTTGCGTTCAATATTAGTTGTTATTGTGTTGTGTGACCATCGTTTTGTAGAACTACAAATGAAGTAGGTTTATCGACTGATCATCATTACATTAACTTCCTTTTTTTTTCTCTCTCTTTGGCCCTATCTACATCGTCGTCGTCAGTTAAAATAGATACACAAAACACACGACCACTTAGGCGTGTAATGTTGTCAAAATAACAGTGAAGTTAATGAAATTTTTAACATACCACTGCACTGTTCGAAATTCTAAATTTATGTATTGATGCTTTGTATTAAATATAATGTTTTATTATTATTTTATTTGTATTTTATAATACTTAATATTCTAGTGGCAAAAAAATTCTGCCGATACAATTATATCTTAGGGTAACGTTATTCTATTATGATTTTTTGTTTTATACTGAAGGAACTCAAGAAATGAAGTTGTCCGTCATTTGCGTTTTTAATGGAAAAAGGCTTCTTTTGAACGTTTGATGAAAGTTTATTTTTTGACATCAATACTATAAAGTTCATAACATATCATAATGTACACCACGTATCTTCTCTATTTTAAGACTGTTTACGTAGAAGGAGTACACCCAAGCAACCAGTGTTTTTGTATTTAATGGATTTTAAATATAGATGCTTTCATTATTACAGACGGTTCGTCAGTGTTTGTTGATATAATGTCACGAGATAAATTTCAGTTTCTAAAAAGTAATATCTGCAATGTGTGTCTACATTCGATAAGAGTTTTTGTCATATTCCATTAAAAACAAAACTAAATAAACGGCGAACTTTTTAATTTTTTTTTTTTTTAATTTTACATTTGTAAAGTGTGCTAAAAATTAATATCGCGTATTATAATAACCGTGTTCATTATTTATAGAAATTCAGATTTTTAAAATGAATTCTAACGGCACTCAAAGGATAAAAGTACTAAATTTAACCAGCTTCAACTTTAATTTTGTTATTAATTGACAAAGAAAAATCACATTTTTGTAACCACCAGTCCACAAAAAAAGAACCTAACCAACCAATAAGATTCGAAAATCACTTACTAATCGTTATTGAAGTCATAACCACTTTCTTCGTTTTCGTCAGATTCACGGTTTTTATTTGCTTCGAGATTTTCATACCGTGGTTGGTGATCGATACAAATACGTTTTTGACCAATATTAATGTAATTTCATATTTTTACATTTAAATTCTAATTGTACTTTCATAAAGCTTATAATGAAGAAATAAGTTATAAATATTACAAGATTAAATTACTTGCATCTTTCTTCATTCTCCTTCGTTCAATTTGCAAAAGATAAACAATTTGCAATGCACCTGCTCTAATTGTTTGATGACTATGGTTGATTACTTTACCGCTGATAGGAAGGTGTGACTTGATAGAAATGTTGAACGATTATCCATTTTTGTCCATTTCAGAATTATATGGCGGAAAAATGGGGGTCGACGACATTTCTGCAACAGTTAAGTATAATGTCAGTTAGTCTTTGGTATTTTGTTCATGCCTCTTTATTCGTTGAACGTTGTTAGCATTAGGTGACATTTAGAATCACACTAGTTGCGATGGAATTGCGAATCATCTGAAGTAATTAATTCTACGCTTCCATTATATTCATTAGTCATCAGAGTGTGGAACAATGCAGTTTAAGTAATTCAATTGTCTTCTGACCATGATTATTAAGATATGCTTTTTTTGAGTGTACAATTTCTATCTTATTGGTAATTAATGCTCATTTCATGGGTCCATGTCAGTATGTTGCTTAGTTACGGCCATATCTGACACATTCTTTTTGTAGTAACTTATATAGCCCTATCTTTTTCTATTTTTACGTTTTACTGCCACTCATCGGTGAAACGCATAATAGTAAATGGCAAATCACTAGCCTCCTAATGAAAAACCATTACGTCTCACAAGAAAGTATCTCACAAGCTTGAAAGTTTAATTTAGAGGAGTTGTAAATTAGTAAAACTATCACTATGTCTCCACGGGTATTACGCGCAACTCACCTTGTCCTAGAGAAGAATTAAGTCGAGTTTATTCTCTTAATTAACTTCGATTAGATTTCTCTTAAAAAATATTGACAACCATTGATTTTTTTAAGTGTTGAAAGATGAAATTTTGGCATTATGTCATTAAATCCTTAGGGATTGAAGAGTTTAAATGATCAATTTATTAGATGGATGTCGTCTCCAATCAAGAAACTGGTCATACAATGTTCTCATACGTGGTATATGTCGTTAAAAGTTGAACTTTGATCCTGAAAATTACCTCCTGTGAGAAATTACGTGACTGTTTCATTTAATATTACTTCTTTCGTTGTTTCTTGAAATAATAGAATATCATTGCCAAGAACAACTAGAAATAAAGCTTACTTGAGAAAAATTAGGCCAAAAGAAAAAAGAAAACCACAGTAATAAGCAACTGTTGCAGTTATTTAATAGAGGTCATCGTTCTCATCGGTCAAGATAAACTACAATTTCAATAACTAATAATTGTAACATGAGTCACTTTATACGTTTTTGAGTTGTATCTCTTAGACTGCATAGAATGTAACCGTTTTGATGATGTAATTGTGATTATTTTAAAAACTCTCCCTTTTTATTAACAATGACAATCTGTACGCCTATCGATCATATTATGATGAATTTTTATTAATAACACCACATGAACTGAAAGTCAAAATTGAATTGAATTATATTTCAACAAAATTGTAACATTGATTGATAAGGGGCTAGTTTATTGTCTATTAGTGTAGTGTGCGGACTTACTTTCATCATACTAGGGGTAGCATCCTGCTTTATTCTTGGGAGCCCCCATTTTGTTGTATTGAAAATATAACAATAGCAGGTGCAATGAGTCTTTTGAAACTTCGCTTTTGCCGTTTTATTGAGGAATATCCGATCCATTTGCATTACAATGAGAGTGGGTACTTCTTGTTACGTGATGATATCTCTACCCAGAAAGTGTTAAAAGTAATGGGGATTCCATTGTGAAACGCTATTGCAGGTGTGATTTTGCACATATAGGCATGTTCACTTTTTGTAAGCATAAAGTGTAATTAGTAACGTAGAAAAGTGACCACAGTCTTCAACCTTTGTTTTAAGTAATTGCAGCAGTGACGTAATTTTGCCCGTTAGCGCAGGCTCGGAAATAGACGATGTGCACCAGGAGGTTCCACGATCGATGGCCGGGTGCCCCGATGACTCCAGTTGTCTGTGGTTATGGTGTGGCGATGGTGACAGTGGTGGAATATGATTGTGTTTGAAATGTGACTGTTTAACAAATTAATATCTGCCATCTATCACATAAATTCTAAAACAAATAGGCGATTTGTTATTTTTCCTTTTGTTTGTTTCTAGGGTTTAGTTTTGTAGAGGTCAATAGACAAGGTGGGGTTGCTTGGTAATCAAGCAGGTTAAATTTAAGTAACCTATTTCTTTATCATATGTATCGGTATGTTCCTGTGCGGTATTTAATCAAAATCAGATATTTAAAAGTGGAGCGTTGATGATGCTAGCAGTCTTTTTATGGATTTGGCTCATTGCCATTGCTTACTTAAAATCCTTCCATGCAACTATTTCCCACTTTTGTTTTCTTACTATTAATAACATTTATGCAAATTTTGTTACGTTTCAAGTGGTAAAAGTTAACGAGAAACAATCTTTAACCCAAATCGAAAATCTGAACAGGCCGCAATTTGCCTTTTCGTGATTTATAAACTCATATTCTAAAATAAGCAAGCACAGCAATAATCAATTTTCTGTTAAACGTTACAACCATTACAGTTCTTTGTACTTGACCGAGCATCGCCACCCTTTTAATTTTCGCGAACCCACTGTTCCTATCCTGCTTCTTGTAATGGATTGAGAATTTTAATGTTTTGTTGTTTTTTACATTAATGATGAGAAAATTAACATTTTGAAATGAATATCAACTATTACTTATCTCAACAATGGAAAAAAAAAACAACAACAACACAGACGTACTTATGTTAAGTGAAGTAATATGCTGATTTATTTTCCGAAATGTTCTAGGTATTGAATAGAAATCGCATAACATTTAACCGACTGTAGCAGAGGTCATCATAATTACATCACTTCTATTTTTATTCCAGTATGTAAATAAAAACGCTGTTTATAGAAGATACATCTGTATGTAATAACGTTTTCACTTAGTGAGAGGATAAATTATTTTTTGTTGTGTCCCCGTTTTTTTAGGATTTTCCACAGTTTTGTTTTTGTATTAATTACAGTGGTGCACTCTTTTTCGAAAACCGCTCAACCGAATCGTCACGTTTTCATTAAACGAATAACCGTTTGAGTGGAACGTAATTATACATATTCCAGGAAGAAATCCGGTGGGGTTTCCGGAAGATGTCTGAAAGAAATAGGGTCAGCCAGACGTTGTGCAGTCAATCGTTCTTTGAGGCGACTCCTTTGGATATTTCTGTTACGTCACTATCTCCCGTGCCACTCGTCCTAAATTTAGCCAGCAGTGGTGTTGAACGTGCGCCAATCCGCTACGCCCATGGCTCTACATGCTCCACATCGGTCAAAAATTTAGTCTACCGCGGATTAGTCATCGGAAGGCGAGTTCGTTCTCGGCAAAAACCTTCACGAGAAATCCAATAGTGACGTTGTAACTTTAGGGTTGAGTGAATTTAAATATTGTTGCATTTTAAAATATTAAATTTCAGTTCGATACATTCCGTTTTATAAGTTATTATTATAAACACTAACAATAAAAATAACAATCTTCAAAGTATCACGAGCTTGACATTGACATTACTTAATTTAGCTTAGCAACCGAGTTCATACAGTAAAGGTAATAGTAAATTGTAACCAATTTGGCGATTTAAATGTGAAATTAAAACCAATGTCAATATCGTAAAAAATTTTATTCAAAAATATCGTGGAGTTGATTCGATAGAATATTTTTATAGAGCTGTAAAAAGTGATTAATGCTGTTACTTTGAACATTTTTCAGATTACTCAGAGAGTGGGAATATCTATTTTTATAAATTTCTTGAGTACATTTGGTGTACTGACTAATAATTTGTTTATTACACACAGGATACGTCAATAACAATTACTAAAACAAAGTGTGAAAGGGGCCACAAAGTGACGTTGATTTCGTTTTTCAACAGCATTTAAAAAAGCTTTTGATATAAGCCATTGTACAAAAAAGTGCGTTTAAAATAGTATATTTATGTTGTATGTGACGCTTGTGATAGTTGTATAAAAACCTTCGTGACTGTATTTTAAAATTATTAATAAAGTGACCTAAGTTTAGAACTGTGATACAGAGGGAACCCTTTTGGAACCCCAGTTTTAAATTAATTTCAAGAAAGCACGATGGCATTTTTATAAATCAAATTTACATTATATATCCAATATGACGACGCACGGTGGAGTTTTGTATTATGTTGTCAAAGTGCCCAGAGAGCAGGAAGAGAGGTATGTGTAATAATGATGATAATCCTATAGTAATTTAATTGAAATTGTCTTTTGAAAAAATTTCGTCACACACTCCTTGCCGTTTTTATGGTGTTATTGTTAAACAACGACACACAATAAGAGTTAACAATGAGCGTTAAATCTGTAAAATTATGGGATTTTAATTAAGTTTATACAAAAAATTAAACGTTACGTGACGCAGCCAGAATAATTAATGAAGTACTCGCATGGCCAAGGTTGTTTTAAATGGATACATTCAAAATTACATAATAAAGTGAAGAATGCAATGCTCGCCTGGCTGCACAGCCGGTGTACTGGTGCGATGATTTCGAAAAATTATAAAATGTTTGGTTTTTCTTTGATATTAACCTATAAAATATAATCAATAAATATTAATTATTGTCAAGGTTAAACTGATAATATAAATATTATGCCAATACATCAATGAACAACAACACCGATGACCTCAACAGTAACGCATCACGCTTGAAGAGTTAATTTTTTTATTAAATTATAATGTAATAATACTCACTGCTAATTAATTAATTCCATGTGGACCTCCAAATATGTTCCGACATTTTTAAAACTGTCAGTTACACTTAATAAATACACTCACCGTCAAAAATCGTGCACCCCTTAGACATTTTTGTAAAAATTTCAAATTTTCACATTAAATATGTTTTATATTACATAACAAGACATAAAAATGTACTTTTGTCCTGAAAAGTTTTGTTACGCCCTCATAAATATGTAACATAAAATAAATTTCAGCAGCAGTGCAGACCTAGCACAGATACAATAAATTGCAAAAAATAATCGAAACAAAATAAATTAATATGACGTGTTTCCACCCCTGGCTCTTAATAAGGCATATACTCGCCTAGGAATCCCCAAAATTAAATTGTTAATTGTTCCTGAGGTATGTTTTCCCATTCTTCTGGAACCGCCACAATTAATTCTTGTGTGTTTTCTGGAGGGTTACTACGACATCTAATTGCTCTGCCTATGTAGTCCCATAGGTGTTCTATTGGATTCATGTCTGAAGAGTTTGCAGTCCACTCCATTCTGTGGATATCTTCCTCATCAAACGCTGCCCGAACACCACAGATACCATGTGGTCGTACGTTATCATCCATAAAAATAAACTGATCTCCAAATGCCCGTCGGAGTGGCAAAACAACAGGTCTGATGACACTTTCTTCATAAATTTGTCCAGTTAAAGTACCCGGTATATGAACGAGAAGAGTTCTGCAATTGAACATTATCGCACCACAAAATATACAGCCTGATTCACATAACTTTACGACCCTGATGAACTTTAAATGTAACCAGAAATACATTTCTCATTTCTGACTTGATCCATAAAATAGTATATTATAAACCAAGGTGGAGAAGACGACTATTATAGCTGAGGCACCAAGAAGTGCCGAAGCTATAATAGTCTTCTCTACCGTGGTTTATATACTATTTTTTCCACTACTAGTAACTCAAATCATTTTTTTCTTCTATTTTATTGAGAACCAAAACATCATCACAAAAATCGAGTAGTACGAGTGGATAGCCAG
>QDEB01086530.1:0-20370 GCA_004193795.1 Asbolus verrucosus
AGTCATCAAAATGCGGTAAACGGCTGGACACTCTGACACATGTGGCCAAACACGATGAACCTAATGATTTATCGTAGAAGGTCATGGTTGTGATAATAGGTCATAATTCAAGATCTATTCATTTTGTGAAGTTCTTATGTTTCGATTCGACATTGTTTAACACCTCTTCTTCCACGACTCTTGTGTGTGTATTTTATGTGTTCTTCACTTGATTGTCAAAACACAAAACACTTTAGATCCGAATGCTTCCAGCTGCTTCATTCGTATTACCATTACATACACGTCATCAAAAAACACAACTATTTCAGTTTTCACTTTTTAAAAATGTTTTTGGAAAAGTTGTCAAAACAAACGACGGTCACAATGACAATTTATTTTGCATGGTAAATCAGATAAGTAAATTTAAAAAGTTTGAAATCGTATCACATTATCCGATGCTTTGTAACAAAAAACTGATTATCAGATTCATCTTTAAATTCAATTTTAAAAAGGTGTGTGATTGGTCACTTTCATTCGCTTACAATGTTAGAGATCCGACTCTTTTGCAAACGATTTTCGTTTTGGTGACGTTTGGACTACTATTTTACAAAATAAATTAGGACACCCGGTATGTTCAATAATTTTGTAATTTCAAATACTAACAATTACGATTACTGATTTATCAGAGTGATCACTGATGGAACACACTGGGTAAGAAAATTAAAACAGTGGAGATTAAATATCTTGTTTAATAATTAATACCCTTATGTTGCGGTGTTATTATTAAAATCAAAAGGTCAAATGTAACACCTCTGTAATGAAAAGAATAGAAAGACTTCTTAACCAAAAAAACCAAAAAAGAAAAGTCTGTGCAAAATTTCAATCTGATGGAGAATTTTGGGAATTTTTAATTATCTTTTGATAATTAAAAATTAGATTTTGAAATGCACTATTATTGTTACAAAGAATGGATATAACAAAAATGTTATGGAGTTGTTAAAAGTATCTAATAAGATTGTTAAACAAGTAAAAATACATTAAATCAAAAGATTTGGAAATAAGTAAAGCTATAGGACTATTTGAATGTGAGGTAACAGAAAAAACGACAATAATTACAAAGAAAAACAGAAAAGCGGGAAAAGCCAAAAAAAGCATTACATGTTTCTGTATCTACTTTGGCTGAAAATGTGAACACCAGGTTTGGAGAATCGTCACAATTTCAAATTTTTCTACCCAAGATAATGCATTCATGGTAAAACTATCGATTTTAGGCCATTGTTAACAACCAAAAAATGTTACAAGTGTACTAGTTTTGTCTAATTGTATGAAGTGGAAAGTTTTACAAGATCAATCCTACAATAAAAATTCCGAATTGGATAAAATCGATGTGTTAAAACAATAAAGACTGACAATGAGTTGTCAGTATCAGACAAGTGTTTGTTGTCTTTATTAATCTAATTAGCTCTTGTTTCATTAAGAATGTTAAATAATATGTTGTATTTTCAATACATCAATTTTGTTTGGCGTATTTTCATAACTTGATATGTCCATGAAGGCATAATTTATAATCCTTCGTATTAAAGTTTTCTTTTCATTTACGTTTTTATTTGTTGTAATAGTCTCAAACAATATAAAATTCAACACCAACGAGTTTGTTTTTTTGAACCAAGGTCAAATAGATAGATAAATATTTCAAGCACCACTATCGGCGCTTTAATTGTTATCAAAACATAAGACGTAAATAGCGCATTAAGATAAGGATCAAAAACAATGCTGTAAATCAAACAATACAACACTTGAGCCCAAGAATTACCTTTCCTTAAGTGCGATATTCTTGCCGGTATTTTCCTCTAGGTTGGTTTTAATCGGCGTGATCACGCTTTCCGAGTCCGAACTCAAAGAGTGACCGTCAGGGGTGTAATGTTTGGATTTCTGGAATCTTTTCTTGTGGTTAATGATTTTCTCTTTCGAATGATCGGTATCGCTGAAACAGTCGTCGGGTCCGTCGGATTCTTCGGCCAGTGCCTCGTCGGTGGCACCGAGAAGACCCGAATTTTTGATGATGGCCCCATTACGGGGAAGTAACGATAATCTGGTGTCTCTGTAACTGCCGTCCAGAGATATGTTTGATAAAAACGTTATTGCTGCAATGCGACGTCGCGAACGGTTTCTTTTTAATGAAGTTGCCATTAGATTTTTTTTATTGCTTAAAATATATGTGGGGAAGTGTTATGTCACTGATGATATATTATTGACATAGTCCTTTTATTGCACATATCTTCTGATTTTCCCTTTAAACCGCATATATGGAATTCCATACTGTTCAACAAGAATAATATTAGCGATTTGCACATTTTTTATCACAATTTCACACAATTTTTGCTTAAAAAAGTCTCCTCTTAATACACAAACCCACTGAAAATAGGAGTAAACGTTGTTCTAGCAACTCTCGTTGACAAGAGACAACAATGACAGTCATGCCTCCCAAAATGACCACCACAAAATCACCAGATTTTGAAATTCATCCACAAATTCAGCTTTAAATAGAACGGGATCGATGTTATCTCCGTTATTTGTTCAAGATTAAAAACACAAAGATTATTTCAAGTATGTGAGATAAGGCTGTGGTATAAAAACTGTCACAAGAGAATATACCTTGCACTTGTCAATTCTACTTTTACAGCACATTTGACAGCTCTTCGCTAATAAACATTTAATGTACACGTCAGAGCGCTATTAAATTACTTGAAACACGGCAAGTCATTTATAATTTTCCAGCAAGTGCTGTAATGTGAACCTTTGGTGAGTAGAGTTGTTTAATTCGCGATCACATATTTCATGGAATTATTACAGTTTTGTGGTTAGAAAATTTGTTGACAATGACCCCAAAACCAACAACCAATCTGCTAAAACAGCTTAGAGCTTTGATGCAAAATCCTCAATATGTCCAAGAGACTCTTGAAGCGTACATAATTCCTTCAAATGATGCCCACAACAGTGAATATTTGGCCGACTGTGATATGTTCAGGCCATTCATTTCAGGCTTCACAGGTTCAGCAGGAACCGCTATAGTAACAGAAAAAGAAGCTTTGTTGTGGACTGACGGTCGTTATTTCGTACAAGCTTCCCAGCAATTGGATTCTAATTGGACACTAATGAAGGAGGGGATTCCATCAACACCCACTCAAGGTACTGCACAATAAGTTGAAAATAGTGCTATTAAACTGTTTTTGTTAGGTGGCTGGTTAACAAAAAACCTTCCTTTGGGTTCAAGAGTTGGAGTGGACCCCAAAATATACACTTACCATATGTGGATGCCTCTCCAATCCCAATTGGAAGCGGCAGGTCACAAACTTGTCCCAGTCACTAAAAATCTAGTGGACATACTTTGGGTCGATAGACCTCTGAGACCTACCAATCCAATCCATCCATTGGGCCCTCAGTTTACGGGCAAATCAGTTTCTGATAAACTTGAAGCTGTCAGGGCGCAAATGAAAGACAAAAAAGCCCATTTTTTGGTTTTAACTGCTTTGGATGAAATTGCTTGGTTACTGAATTTGAGAGGCTCAGATATCGCTTATAATCCTGTTTTCTTTTCTTATGTAGTCGTTCATCATAACTCATTCACAGTTTTTCTCAATCCAAAACAAGTCTCTGAAGAAATTAAACAACATTTGACTAAAGAGGCGGGTAATAATAAGTATGAGATTAAGTCATATGATGAAATTGGAAACTATCTAAAAGTACATAGTTCAAATTTGGAGGGTTCTGCATGGTTTTCAGAGAATGCGAGCTTTGCATTAACTAGCATAATTCCCTCTAAATCTCTTTTGGCTGAAATAACCCCAATCCCGTTAATGAAAGCCGTGAAGAATTCCACTGAAATCAAAGGGATGAGAAATGCTCATATAAAAGATGGAGCTGCCTTATGTTGCTATTTTGCTTGGTTGGAGAAACACGTGAAAGAGGGTAACATCACTGAAGTATCTGGAGCGAAGAAATTGGACGAGTTTCGAGCCCAACAGGCCGATTTTGTTGGTCCTAGCTTCCCCACCATAAGTTCGGTGGGACCTCATGGAGCAATTATCCATTACCAACCTGAAGCATCAACTGATGTACCAATCACGACTGATACTTTGTACCTATGCGATTCTGGAGGTCAGTATAAGGATGGTACCACTGATGTTACGCGTACTTTTCATTTTGGTACTCCCACTCAGTACGAAAAAGAATGTTTTACGAGGGTTTTGAAAGGACAAATCAAGCTGGCGACGTCGATTTTTCCGACGAAAATCAAAGGGAATTGTTTAGATTCTTTTGCACGGGAATTCCTTTGGGATGTTGGTTTGGATTATGCACACGGTACTGGTCACGGTATAGGATCGTATTTGAATGTCCATGAAGGCCCAATGGGGATTTCTTGGCGTCCAATCGCAGATGATCCAGGTCTTGAAGCTAACATGTTTTTATCAAATGAACCCGGTTATTATGAAGATGGAAAATTTGGATTACGTCTCGAGGATATTGTCCAAATCGTCGAGGCTAATCCTCCACATAATTTTAACGATCGGGGCTTTTTGACTTTTGATACTATCACTTTTTGCCCAAAACAGACCAAAATGATTACGGTGGATTTGTTAACAAATAAAGAAATCGCCTACCTTAACGATTATCATAAACAATGCAGAGATTTATTGGGACCAGTTTTAGAAACACAGGGTCATCTCGAGGCCAAAGAATGGCTGTGGAAGGAAACGGAACCTTTGCCAACAAAATAATCATGCTTTTTATGTGAATATTTTATTATCAAATATCAAAAATAAATATTTTGAAGACATTATTTCTTTTTTTTATTAGCTCGTCTCTCCACTTTGGCAGATTTCTTGGAATCGCCGCTCCTCAATGAAATCCGTCCCTTGGAAGTCTTAGAAGTCGATGAATGTTTCCTTTGTGCCACTGCAGCGTGTTCCATGCTTTGCAACAAGATTTTCTTCTCTTTTTTCAATTCCAAATCTAACACCATTAAAATACAAGCCAACAAAGTTTCATAGAACTCAAGAAAAGTTAAAAAGTAATCTATATTAACCACCATCCCTTCAATAATGATCAATGGACATACATTACCCAAACAACGGAGTACGTTTTTTGGGCCTATACGGCGAAAATCGAATAAATTTGTCCAACTGTGTCGGGCACCGATATCCAATTTCATTGCGGAATTTTCTAAAAATCTTAACTTCAATTATGTTCGAAACTGGCTTCGTCAATTTATCTTTCGATCACTAAGTGGTATACGCAATACCTCACCGGTGATATTTTATTAGTGCACCAATAGTGATCCTTTTCATTTTGACGAAACCAGTTATAAAATATTTAATTAATTATTACTTTTAATAAAAGTAATATAGTCAGGAAGAGGAATCAAATTAACGCCACTTTTGTGGTTACTTTTCTTCAGATGCAACTCTATGTTGCACAAAATGGGTACTTCCCCCTTTCTCGTGCAAGTATGTCTCAAAAATGCCTTCGCAGTATGTGGCTCGCCCAATTTTTGGTATAGTAAGTACACATCTTTAATCGGAACCAGATCCATGTAAGTGAACATAAGAGAATCTGCGAAAACTACTTCGAAGGTTATTTTTTGAGACTTGGTACTCACCTTTGATGTCTAGTTGTCTTGCAAAAACGGTTTTCTCGAAAAATTTTTTAATGATATAAGCCATAACGCCGCCTTGCGTTGAACTATCAAAAGTATCATCTAGAGAGCTCGTCATCAAGGCTACACCAACCAAAGACATCAAAAATTGCCAGAAATAAATGGGTTCGAAAGGATAGTGAATATTTTCGACGGAACTTTTCGGATTATTAGCTAAAATTAAATCGGTGTCTACAAGTGAAAGTCCGCGTTTGTACACCTCCACATCTCTATAAAATTGCCACAAAAACATTCTGATCAAAATCGGTTCGTAATGTAATTTTATCTTGGCAGCCATGGAAGCGTACTCTTTGTATAAATCATTGAGCTGAGGCAAGAACGCGATGATGGTGTTCTTGATGCATCTCGCTTCACATAGTTTTAGTTTTTCAAATTTGCTTTGGTCCACATTTTGGATTTTTTCCAAGATTTTGTCGATGTAATAACCTACATCTACTTGTTCTGGTATGGTAAAAACGGGAACGTCCATAACCTGATAAGAGAAAGAGTCCGGAAACAACGTCGCTGAGGGGTGAGGAAGAACGGGTTTGTCATAGTGGAAAAGTGAGGGTTGGTCCACCACCAATCCGTTACCACAAACCAAACAGCCGTCACCATGTTTGAAATCTTGATCCCAAGTGCCTTTCAACCTCGCTCCTGAGTCTCCACCAAAATGCATGATTCCTTCCCCGCATCTTTTGCCATTTTTCCAAGATCCTCGATAGATATTTTGAATGGGAAAAGCGAAAGCTTTATTGTAGAAAGCCTTCCATATGTATTCTCCATCACCATGCATGGCACCTCCGCTCCATCCACCTTTATAATACTTCAAGGAATTTTTAGTAATGACAATTTTTTCATGCTTACATCACTGTTTTCCCAAATCATAATTCCTTCACCGTCGTATTTGCCATTTTGCCAAAAGCCTCTGTATTTTGCACCACTTTTGTACTGTCGTACTCCAAAACCTTCTTTCAAATCGTTGCGCCATCCTCCCTCATACCAATCGCCAGGTCCGTACAATAACCATCCTTGACCTTCAAAAACCATTATAGGGGAAATAATAAACAGTATAAATGGAACTACCGTGTTTCATTCCGTGTTTCCATTGACCACTGTAGAAAGTGGGGGTTGACACGATGTTTAAAAAGCCATCCCCTTCAAATAAACCCTGATTGAACCCTCCTTTGTAATTACTGAGATCAGGAAGGGTCATTTCCCCTTGGCCTGTAGGGAAACCATCCACAAAATTGCCCTTGAACAAAGAGCAGTTACTCAGTGCTCTACTTAAACCCCTCTGATGTGAAACAGTTACCTCATAAACCGTTCCATTGGCCCACACATATTTCCCTTTACCATTCATAATTCTCTTAGCAATTCGACCTTCGTAGGTATTTCCAGTGACGAAGAAAATTTTTACTTCCCGTTCCTCCTCCATGAGGGGATCTTGTAATGAGGTGCAAGTTGTGGATGTTTTCTTGAAACAAATAAGATGAGAAGATGAGGATATTTTGTGTATGCACATACAGATCGACTTCTTTCAGACGTCTCTTCTTTAATGGTATTCAATTTAGAGTGAGCGGAAGATTGATTATTTTTTAGACTCTCTCGACTGGTGCTTTTTTTCAAAGTGACTTTAGAACCATTAACCGACACGATTTCCGCATTGCTCAGATCTGCAGTTGCGAGGTCTTTGTAATCTTTGACGATTAGCTCGTCCTCCTGTGTTCCCTCGGCGACTTCGTCTTCTTCAGGTTCGATTATAATCATGTCTTGGATGACAAATTCGACAATTTGGTTGAAAAAATTTGTTATCACGTCCTCTTGGCAGGTAATTTTTGGGAATCTGGATACCTCAATATTTTCAGTGTTACCTTCCTCGCTTTTGGCACCGACAGAGGTTTCTGCACCATCTTTGCTTTTATTTTCGGTGGCTGACGGCGGTTTTATGACGGCTGACATTTTTCGCGTTGCCCATCAACTGGCCGCCGATTGTCGCCATTATTCAGGAAGAAGGTCCATCTTACGTGTGAGTAATCAAATAATGAAGTAAGTGTTGCACCAGATTAACAACGCCTAGGAATGTACGTCGTATTAATACCAACAAAATTTGGCAAAGTGTCAAGGCGGCCGACTAATATTAGAATGGCTAGCCACGATGAGATCGCTGGCCGCAGTTTTCCGAACGCGTTCTCTTCGGCGATGTGCTCCGGCTTCCAGGAAATTTTGTCCTGTTGAGGGACACCACGAGTATGAATGTAAGTACCCGACTTTTCGAACATACCCCGTAAACTGCAGCAACAGCAAACACACTACAACACAAATCTGGGCTCGTACAATTAATAAATGTTTTCCCAAAAAATCGCAAAAGCTTTTCGGTTCAGACCTCTCATAATAGGTGCAGAAACCATTAAAGATTTCGTTATAAATATTTATTTTACAGCCCCCGATTTTACTACCGGTCCGTTCTAATTGGCATTGGTTCAGGAAACTTTGACGATCAGGAAGTAATTATTTTCGATAACGGTGCGCGCATTAATAAAATCTAAAAATAAAACGGATTGATAATGTCTAATTTTATCGAGTCGACGACACCATCTTTAAGCTCGTTGTTGCTGTCACACCGACACTTAACGGGGGGCAAAGTAAACAAATTAAACGGGCAATAAATGCCGTTATAGAAAGTCAAACAAATAAAGGCGATGAAAAAAATAAATGCGGTATTTATAATCTCGTTAACATTTCCGAAACAAATAACTAAAATCAAAATGATAATAATAATAATAATAATAATAATAATAGCGATCACGATAACAACAGTGGAAGAGGGCCAAGTAATAAAATATTGCATGAGCTACATCAGCTACCTTATTCTATTACGCCAATTGATTTTTGAACTCGCATCAAAGTTTTGTTTTTGGAAGGTCTGCGGGACAACGAAAGCAAATTTTGACTTTAGCTGTTCATCTGGTAATTTTGAAAAAATCTCGCCCTCGCGTAAACTGTTTGCTGAATGTGCACAAAGCCACCAAACGTCGAAATCGTTATTAATGGAAAAAACGAGCGTGTGGGAATTGCTGTATGGAATTAACACAAGCTTGTTTGATACATAAATAAAATAAAATGACGTCCGCGTAATATTTTTAGATAAGTAAGCCATCTTGATGATGGAAAAAGCAAACACGTCCTTACAGTATTATGTATATTCTTTTTTCAAAAAATATTTATTGTGATTATAATAGAAAATACAAATGATATGAAATAAATAAAACTAATGACATCTTAATTATTACATTTCAGAATAAAAACGATAACAAATGGAGGCCGATGGCCATTTCCAACCCATCAACACGCCTAAGACTCGCAAGAAATATGCCTCAATGGGTGGTAAGTAATCATTCTTTCTCTAATAAATTCGAGTTGGGTTCTGTTTAAAGCTTACAAATAAAAAGAAATAACTAGAAGCCTATTTAATAACAGTACAGTGTTTTTAAAACTAATTAATGAATTTTTGGCTTTGCACATAAAATAGTTACGTAATAATCAGTTCAAAAAAATTAATAAAATCGCGACTAATCAAAATAAAAGTGAATACATACTTGTATAATATATACAGATAAACTAAAATAGATAAATGCTTAAGACGACTTACGCTATCAAATAATAAATATAGGGAGGCAACCTAAAAATATTATGTGTTTAGATTCGCTTGTCGTTGCTACAGGGTGAGCTGTGAGTCGAGACCTTTTCTCAAAAATACACAAACGGGTCCTATAAAAGGCTCATCCTGACCAACAAATATTGCAAAATATCATTTTGATTCGATTGGTGTTTCAGGCAAATAACGTTGAGATATTTTCAGGATTTGCGGGGGAGGTGCCCCTTTTAGTAAAAATACTTTCGGTAAAAAAAAAGAGTTGGAAAAAACTCACGTGGTGCCGTTTTTGATACAAAATTTCGAAATATAAAAGTTAAGGCTCAGTTTTCTTCGCTTCCGGTTCCATTGTCGGAGTCGTCGTCTTCATCGTCTGTTTTCCGTTTAGATTCCTCCTCTTCTTTTACGTGCACGTCCATATCTTCTTGATTATTGCTTGTATCATGCTGATTGTCTGATTTTTGCGTCTTCTCTTCATTTTCGGTGCTGTCCCTTGTTTGTTCTGCGTTCTTCATGTATCGATTTTTCCCGAAAACCTTGTATTTATAACCGATATCGTCGCGCAAGTGTAACTTCCTGTGCAATTGCATGTATGATTGTGTCGAAAATTCCCGGTTGCAAATATCACATTTGGCGTTTTTCATGCCTTTAATAAAATATTTCTTCTTGCTCTTCTGATTGTGCTTACGCACCTTGTGTCTGAGCAGTCCCGAAGTACTATTAAATTGTCTATGACATAGCTCACAAACTAAATCAGTCAGTTCTTGTTGGGTCGTTTCTGGTACAGTTGTGGTGGCCCCTTTGTCTGTTGTCGGCGTATTTGCCGTGTTGTTCTTGAAATCGTTGAGAGTGATTGAGTTTTTTAATGACTCGGCTTCAATCTTGTGATATTTCATGCAAGCCTCATACTCAGCCCGTAGAATAAATTCGTTATAACAATAATCACATTTGAACGGGAACTTGCCCAAATGAAAGTCTTTGATGTGATGTCTTAGTAATTTGTTCGTAGAAAATCGTTTTTGACACGTTTCGCATAAAAAATCCGGGACATATGGCTGTGTGGTGAGGAAATGTTGGCCCGAATTGAAAAACTCCATTTTATCATCGCTGGATTGTTTGGGGAGGATAGGAACAAAGTTGCCATATAAACCTGACTTGGGGGTTGATTCTGCTTTTTGGTTACCGTTGCAACTGGAGCCGTTTGATCGAGATACTATTTGCGACGAAGAAATCACGTCTTCCCAATCGTTTATTCCGTTCTCGGCTTCGTCATCATCGGAACTTCCACCATCTCCTAAACCAAAATCAGTTGGGTCAATTTCTACACTTAACTCTTCACTTTTACTTTCTGTCAATAACTGATTAACATTGAGACACTTATCCTTCTGTTGAGTCTGCTCTGCCGGCGCTACAGGAATATACTTTTGAAATGTGTTGTTGATGTTGAGGAAAACGTTTTGGTTCGTATCTTTGCTGCTTTTATTGTCTGGGGATAGAGGATTTAACGAAGATGTTGGAACTACGTTTAGAAACACGTTTTGGAAAGTATTTTGATTCTGGGGACCCACTACGATTTTAATGTATTTTTGATTAGGTAGCATCATATAGGCGTTGGACTGTCCTCCATCGTTCTTCGTGTTTTGTATCTGCTGAGATTCGTTCTTTTTTTCTTTTACTAGAGCCACATAACTTTTCAACATTGAGGCTGATTGTACACATTGTTTCTTGAAGGTATAAGCGATATTTAACCTTTTGATGCAAGGATGACATAATAACGGCTTAAAAACCTTCCACTCCTAAAAGGAAATCACTGAAATGCAGCTACAGTTGGAAAAGAATCAAAAATAAACATACCACTTCTGACACACACTGTTGAAGTTTACTCATTAAAGTTTCACTAGGTTCATTCTCTATGTGCTCTAGATCGATGAGATTCTTATCGTACTTTAAACAAACACGGCAGAAATTTGGTAAGGTAAACATCGTCATGTAAAACTAAACATAAATATCAATAAAAAGTTCAATAAAGTTCAAACAGTCTGTCAAAGCTTTGTCAACCTCTGCGCCATGTTTTACTTGAATCACGAAAAACAACTTGGTGATTTAAGTGTTGCCAATCTAGCGACTAACAACACCCTAAATGCCCCAAATTTATTTTTAAAAATTAAAACCGGTCTATTTTTGGAGCTCATTTTTTCAAGCATGTCGTTATTTTAGTATAAGAGTGGGTCAGGGGCGCCGCCTCCGCCCATTCCCGCCGAAGAAAAACCCCGTCAATCTTTCTCCAAAAATTCTCAGGAGCCCGATTATGAAGTTATAGAATTTGGACAACAGTACTCGAATGCGCCCCCATTGCCAGTTAAAAATGGTAAAAAATAATTCCAAATAGTCCCACAATGTATTTACTTTAATAATAACAGAGGCCAAGCGCAGCGACGGACGCCACTGCCAGCTGTGCGGTTCTTCAAATCCTTCAGTAAGATGCGACCAGTGCGCTCAAATTTTCTGCCTTTCTTGTGATGACATGTACCACCGGCATCCAAAGCGACAGAGTCATTGTAGACGAGTAAGTTCATATCTGTCGGTTGTTTCCTTTTGGGACACCTATTTTTTTAGGCGATGGAGTCAAGTGTTCGGCCCCCTCTGCCCCCCAAAGGAGAAACTCATTCAGCCCCAGTACCGCCTCCTCGCCGTCATCGTCGAGCGGGTTCCATCGGACCATCCCCATGTCCTAGCCCGACACCATCAAGACACAATCAGGTAGGAATGCACAGTTGTTGTCCCAGCTAACAATCAATGTTTATTATTGTATAGAGAGTCACGAAATAAATTATTTTACTTAAAAAAAAAAACGATTTTATTACTGAATCGAAGCCTTATATTGTGCACAAAAATTTCTAATCTGGATGCTGCTTCTTCCTCTCTTTCCTTCCTCTTGAATAACCCACAGCTACTAAATAATCTCATGAGCTTATTTTACATCAAAGGTAATAACAAAGAATAGAGAAACGTGAAGCGATAATGTAGAAATATTTTTAGGGAGTACCCACTCTGCCCAGGAAGGATAGTTCTTTCTCTTTCAAAGAGAAAATGAACAGTTTAAAACGCATGGTTGGATCGCGCCCGTTACCACCTACTCCAACAAGTCCGAGTTACCCCTGTAAGTAAATATTTGCTGCCACAACCAGTATTAAAATTAAATTTTTTTAGCGTCCAGACAAATTCCAGATTCTCCAGTTGGTTTTGATCGGTACAATAGCAGAGGCTTTGAAGTGCCTAGTCCTAGCCCCTCACTTCAGCAAAGATACAGACAGCACCAACTGGCAATGCGTGGAACCACTCCAAATCTCTCCTCAACTGGATCTGATTTTGATAAGGTATTAAATTTATACAGTTAGATGATTTGTATTAACAGTAACTCCTTTTTCAGCCTCCAAGTCGTGATAGCGGTTATCCTGACTGGGAGACCGAACAATGGAACTCTCGTCTAAGATCGGGAAGCATTTCCGGTTCTGAAAGTGGCGCTCGTTTGCAACGAAAACTTAGTAATACTTCTTGTCCTCCACCTCGTGGTTTACCTCATAGCGCTTCTGTTTTCGATTTGAATAATGCCATACCCCATCACCACCACCATGGTTTTATGCCAATGCAACAAGTAAACATGTCGACTGAATTTTGACGATCATATTCACGATTTAATTTTAGGCACAGTCCATGGCTCAGCTAAATTGTCCCACTTGCTACCAAGGCTCTTGGATGGAGTGTGCAATGTGTGAGAATCAAAGAACTGGAAGCAATATGAGTCTTAATATGGCCCCAGCACCTTACCCCATGAATCCTATGTGGATGGGTACTTGGCACGGTCCACCACCTTCTACAATGTATCCATATCCGGTACATATGCACCATCATTCTAGACCCCCGTCGCCGACTCACAGCGTTAAATCAAGAAAATCATCAATGAGCAAAAAAAGTCGTAGAAAATACATAGAAAATGAGGAAACAGATGAAGAAGACATTGAAGATAGAAGATCGATTTTTAGTCATAATGACAGAAGTGACAGGAAGTCTTTAGGAAATAGATTTCCGGAAAGGCAAAGACCAGTCAGGGACACGTCTTCAATGTCTAGGGAAGTAGCTAGAAGAAACACAGCCGACAGAATCGAAAGAGTTTCCAATATACGAAGCAGACCCAGTGTAAGAGGTTCTTCAAGTGAAACAGATGACGAACATTCAGAAAGCCAGAAAGAAAATGAATTAATTGAAGAAATTGAAGATGTGGAGAAAGAGCCAAAACCCCCACCAGAAGTACCAAATTCTAGTTGGGAGTGTGAACATTGTACCTTCGTTAACGAGCCCGGTACTAGAGTGTGTTTGGTATGTTGTAAAACACCAACTAGCAACGTGAAATTGATTCAAAACGAAGAACCTTTAGCCCCGAAAAATTTACCCAAAAAACAAACGACTAAAGAACCATCAAAATTACAAAGGAGCAGATCAAGCGATGATTACAGTAAAGATTACAGTGAGACTGAATCGCTCTTGAATAAGCTCGGCAAACTAAAAACGAACGAGCAGAAAGAAGTGGTCGAAGCGAAGAAAGGTAGGAGTAGAAAAATTACCTTTTGGCCGGGCACAAAATTTGCAACTCTGACCAATAAATAAATAAATAAATAAATGAAAAAAAAAATCAATTGTGTTGTCTTTAGCTAATAGTTTCTGCGTGCATTAATTAATACTAAAAATCCCTGTGATTACGTGAATCTTAGTAACACTTTTCCTGTTGTTACAGGAAAAGACGACTGCGTGTCACCGCCTAGTGCAAGTGAAATGGATGACAAACCTTCGCTTAACGTGTCATTGGAAAATGTGTCTGAAAGTGCTTCGGGTAGTGCAGTGCGTGGTAAAACCTCCAAAAGTGACAATAGTGTAAAAAGTGACAAACTCATGATCACCACATCGACGGGAACTTCACCTCCACCTCAGAATATGTCCACACAAGTAACTATCTCCGTTTGCTAAACATCCTCAGTTACTAAATGCTCGTTTCAGACCTACGAAGACGTACCTCAGTCGGGGGAGGCACCCAAATCGCCACGGGGAAGACCGATTAGTCGTAACAACCGCCGAAGAGACCTGCATCGGTCAAACTCTCTTCACATGGGCGTCCAAAGGCGTAATTCTGATTGGTCTTTGAGAAGGTCGTCGAGTCGACAATCATTTACAACAGATTCACAGGTTTTAAACAGAAATCGTTACTAAACTCGTCCTAACACCACTAATTTTATTTAGAGCTTGCCAGGTAGTAGAGAACAAAGCCCATCACCGTACGATTATGGAGATGACAATATCGAACGGATTCTTCCGAGGGACAGACGATTACTGCCAACAATGAACAGATCTTATTACAGCATCATGGATCTCAGAAAACCGGAACTGTACAGGAACGATCCAACATTTTACAGGGTGCTTTTTCATTGCAATATAAGGCTTTGATTTTCATCATTCTTTTCACATAACCATTGCATGATTTGTTTCTTTTTTTATTTAATAAAACATTCTAATTCGATTTTTTCTTTGTAGAATGAATACCCAAGTCACCGCAACAGGGCCGATTCTTTCGATCATACAGAATTTATCAATGAAAATGGCTTTCAACGGCACGACAGTTTTAAAAGTCAAGGAATGGAATTAGTGAAACTGTTAAGGGAAGCCGAGCAGTACAAATATACAGCCGATGAGGTCCAAGCAGCTTTAACCCATTGCAAAGATATGAACCCAATCGATTGGCTACGCCAAAACTGGGACGCTACCATTTCCAGTGTTCAAACTTTAGCGACCCAAATGGGTCGCGAAGGCCCCATGAATATCGTTGGCACAGTCTCAGAAGAAGAAGCTAGAGCTGCCTTAAGACAACACAAAGGCAATCTATGGCCGGCTGTTACAGAATGTGTGGAACAGAGACAAAAAAAGGTTTGTTTGCAAGTTTTTTCGGTTTTGGAAACTCTATTTTTTTTTTTTTTAATAGTACGCAGAACTAGCATCAAGAGGTGAATTCAGCCGTGAAGATATTCTTACAGTACTGACGGCAAATCACGGTGACTTGGAGGCAGCATTTAATGAATTGAGCAAAACTCAATTGAAGCCTTTCTTAATGAGGATATGGGGACCTCCGGTTGGTACCGAAAATGAAGCAGGTAACCAGGGGGCTACTTTACAAAAAATTAGGGGCGAAGGTAAGTTTATTCAACCAAAAAGTTTAGTATATATATCAATATAAAAACTTGTAGATGTTGATGTAAACGAACAGAGTAATAAGGAAAAGGCAAAAGCGGTAAGTTCTGTTAGTAGTAATAAGGAATCAGCGCCCCCTATTCAAAATAAACCAACCCCCACCGAGAAAGAGGTAGTTGAAGATCGTGTGAGTGAATTAAAAAAAACTCAAAATTTTGAAACTTTAGATAACATCGAATCTGAAGTTTTAAAAAACTTACAAGATATCAATAATCTTAGTGATAGTTTAGAAATTAGTGAGCTTAAGTTAGAGACTGAAGAAAAGCCGCCAGTTAAACCTAAGGTTTATGTAGAAAAAAGTAGTACAGTTATTCAAGTTCTCGATCACGATTACGAAGTTCCAGAAGCTGAAAGAAACGAAAGAAAAACAGCAGAATCAGATTATAGTGATACAGAAAGTAGCGATGAAGGCAACAAACCGGAAGAATTCGTAGATGCGATTAGTGATATACCTGTTGCTTTACCACCTCTAAAAAGAAAGAGTGTAAGTACCCTGAATATAACCCTAACCAGTACTAATGAATCAACGGAAAAATTAGAAAAAAGTGTGCCAATACCGATTGTTAAAACTAATTCTGAGCTCAAAATGATTCAGCCAAATAGTACTGCAGAGGTAGATGTGGTCGTAGAAAGTACCGCCGCAATTCAATTGCAAAATGCGTCAAAAAACGAAAAATTGGGGGCCCCGGAAAAAATCAAAATCGAAGAGAGTAATCTGGAGGCCTCCAAAAAGCAAAAAACCAATTCGTCAAATAAAGCTGACATGAAGATGCAGCAAAATGATCACGTGGAAACCTTTACTGTGCCAAATGATTCAACGGAAGTTGATGCCAGTATTGAGCAAAATGGTTCGGAGGCTTTCAAAAGGCAGAATATTGAAAAAAATGATCTTAAAATTACAACTGAGCAAACGGAGGTCTCTAAAGAACCAGGAGTGGATGATGTTGTCCTTCCAATCAAGATGGAGATTAATACCGAGCAAAATGAAACTCTTAAAGCAGAAATTGAACAAAAAATAAACCTTCAAACTGAAATGGAGATAAAAATTGAGCAAAATAAAATTTTCGATCATCCATTTACACAAAAAATTGATCATGTTATTCCTCCAGTTGAATTAGATGTTGACAGTGGACAAAATAAAATTCTTAAACAAGGTGAGCACAAAATTAACTCTTTTCAAACTGAAGTGGAAATTAAAAATGAAGCCGTCATGGAACCGAGTACTCAAGAAATGAATCTTCCAATAGTTTTAGATAATCTTGGTCAAAATACAGAGCTCAGGCAGCAAAAAATCTTTTCTCCAATTGAAGTTGAGGTAAATAACGAGCAAAATGATCTTCAGACAGAAGTGCATATCAAATCTGAACAGATTGAACAAAATGAAGATAACAAATTAACAAATGTTCAAAACCTCAAAGCTCCACCTGATAATCAAGTTAATATTGGAAAAAAGGATTGTTCCTCTTCTAAAGACCAAAATAATGAAAATATTAATATTCCCCTTGAAATGGAGTTCAAAATTGAACAAAATGATCAAAAAATAACGTTTGAATTTGAAGCAGGGGTTATAAACGAGAAAAAGCAGGAAAATAATCATCAAGATACAGGCGAAAAAGAAAGAAATAAAAGCAAAGAGTTTGCTGTGAATAATGAAAAAGTGATGGAGGTTATTTCTCAGAATGTAGTGAAAAGTGAAATTCTTTCAAATAATGATGGTACTGTAAGAATCGATAGTCTTCCTTTAACGAGAAGGCAGAAAAAGTCAATGAAAAGAGCTAAAAGACGAGCGGAAAGAAGGGCAGCGCGGAGAGGATCAACAACTAGTACAACAGAATCGAGCAGTTATGAGAAACCGACTACTGAAACTGACAGTGAACCAAATCACCAAAAGGAGCAGTTGGTGAAAGTGCATGAAGAGATCAAAATAGTTGAAAACGAAAATATCCCCGATCGAACTGAAACAACAGAAGCAACGACCTCTATAAACCAAGCAGAAAACATTGAAAATCATCCAAAAATCTCGACAACAATACAAATGGCACAAAACAAACAATCCTCACTTCCTGTTCCGCCTAAAAGACCGTCAAGAATACCGATTTCACGCCAAAGATCTATTTCTAAGAGTGAACCGAAATCACCAGATGTTCAGAATGCTAGTAAAATCCCTGTAAAAAGCAACAGCCAAATTCCTGTTGCTAAAAATAAACCACAAAACAATATTAATCAAAAAGAGGACCAGACCAATACAAACGAATCGAATGACGGGAAAGAAATAAAAACTAAAGAACTCGATGCGGAGAACGCACGGCAGAGACCACTTACTTCTGAAGAAATTGCGCTTGAGATGAAACAAAGTGTTCAAGCTGTTAGAGAAATGAACAAGCAACTAAATACAAATCAGACAAAAAGAGGCAATTTAGGGTCCTTCAGGAATAGTTCAGTGGAGTCGACAACGAGTTCCAAACAACTGTCATATACTAAATCTTTGGATAATGACAGCGATTCTTCGGTTTCTGACAGCAATGTTGAGGAATTATTAGATCCAAGCACGGATGAAGATAGTTATGAAGATTTTGAGGAATATGACGAAATTGAAGAATCAGATACCGAAGATTATAACGAGTTCGATAAGAAAAACGCCAAAATAGTCAATGAACTTAATATAAATTTGTCACAAATCAGTGCCAGAGTAGAAGAGCTTACAACCAACCTGAAAGATAAAAAAAGAAGAGATGATTATATGGATGAAACTTGTGAGTCTGACGAATATGTTTCTGAAGAAGAAGATGAGGAGGACGAGGAGGAGGAGGAGGAACAAAGTGAAGACAATAATAAAATTGATGTTAGCATTGAAGTTAAACAACCTAGTGACGTAGAAGTGATGGAGGTAAGCCACACTCTTGGAACAATGCGAAGGGAATAAGAAAGGGACCAATTCTTTTTAACCCCTTAATTTTTCCTTTCACTTGACTTCTTCTTGAATAAATGTTATGCTGATTTGTTTACTAAATTAAAGCGATCTGTAGCGACAAGCACGAAGATTTCTGGCCGAAGGACAAGTGGAAACTTATCAACAGGCTGAACTTGCTGTTAGTCTTATGGCGCTGAAATTTTCTGCAGAAGAAGCTTTAGAAGCTGTTAAAGATTGTCGCACCATTGACTCTGCCATTGTGTATTTGCAGCAAGATTGTGAATTATGCGCGGGGAAATATCCTATGAATCAGGTAATACTCAATTTCGCTTTCAATTGATGTAAATTAACTAAATCTTCAATTCTGTAGATTATTTCAATGTTAAAGTGCACGCATCGCTGTTGTCAAGAGTGTGCCAAGAACTACTTCACAATCCAAATTACAGATAGAACAATAATGGATTGCACATGCCCTTTCTGCAAGCAACCAGAACTCAGTAGTACCGAAATTTCCGAAGATGAAGTTTCCGATTATTTCGCCAATTTGGATATTCTACTGAAAGGTATCTTAGAGATGACCGTCCATGAACTCTTTCAAAGAAAATTACGCGATCGCACCTTGATGCAAGACCCCAATTTCAAATGGTGTGTGAAAGTAAGTAGTTTGATTTTTGCCAATTCTTTCGCTAATTGGTGTTGGTTTAGTGTTCGTCTGGTTTTATAGCGAATCCACGTCAGAGAAGATTGATTTGTCCAGACTGCAAGTCAGTTACTTGCGCTAATTGCCGACGGCCAGTGAGTGTCTAAAAATTGAATCAAACTGACATCTTTAGCTTTGATGTTTCAGTGGGAAAAACAACACGAGGGGATCAGTTGTGAAAAATTTGCGGAGTGGAAGGATGCCAATGATCCAGAAAATCAAGCCACCGCAGTGGCGAAACATCTTGCCGAAAACGGTATAGACTGTCCCAAGTGTAAATTTAGGTACTCCCTCGCCAGAGGGGGCTGTATGCATTTCACTTGTACTCAGTGTAAACACGAATTTTGTTACGGCTGTGGCAAGCCCTTCATGATGGGAGCAAAATGCGGAGTTAGTCAATACTGCGCTAAATTGGGGCTCCATGCTCACCATCCTAGAAACTGTCTTTTTTATTTAAGGGATAAGGAACCTGCTGATTTGCAACGGTTATTGAAGGTAAATGACGTCTGATATGTTAGCATATCATTAATATTTCTTCATCAGGAACACAAAATACAATTTGATACTGAAGCACCTGGCAATAAAGAAGAAAATGCTACAGCCACTGCTAAGTGTTCCGTGCTGTTA
Organism: Asbolus verrucosus; assembly: GCA_004193795.1. NCBI lineage: Eukaryota > Metazoa > Arthropoda > Insecta > Coleoptera > Tenebrionidae > Asbolus > Asbolus verrucosus. The sequence continues at coordinate 19,862 of QDEB01086530.1, forward strand.
CAAAGGGAAACACCCAATGGATTGGTAGATTCAGTGTGTAATAACGAAGTCACGGCGGACCAAGCAGGCTTGTGCAGGTAACATTTTTCTCCTTGTTGTGTGGAATTTAAGTTGAATAAGTACTAGTCCTGCAATACATTATATACTTTACCAAACATTATGCTCATTATTTAAAAATAAAAATAAAGGTAACATATACCCCAGAAGCATCCCTATACTTGGTATAGATGTATCATTTTCACTTATATTTGCAAACATGTTTCCTTAATATGAAATTGTTTTTATGCAGACACCCATTAAGGGCTTTTAATAGCCTAAATTGAGAAAACTGTTACATTTTGAATATTCTGGCTCTACCTCTATGATGTCTAGTAAATTTTCTTAATTTCTTTCAATAAGGCATAACTATCGTTAAATATCCTTTATTAGTGTCATTTTCTTCAATTTATAGAGTCTGAATATTAGGTAAAAAACGTTTTTTATATGGTAAGGCTTTTAGAAACTAACTG
>QDEB01086582.1:0-13138 GCA_004193795.1 Asbolus verrucosus
GATGTTTTGGTTCTTAATAAAATACAAGAAAAAATTGATTGAGTTACTAGTAGTGGAAAAATTAGTATATAAACCACGGTAGAGAAGACTATTATATCTTCGGCACCTTAAATTCCTCGCCGCGGCTCGGGATTTAATCTTGGTGCCTCAGCTATATAGTCGTCTTCTCTACCTTGGTTTATAATATACTATTGTAATACTTTGGATATAACCTACATTGATTTAAGGAGTTCATATTACTTTTGATAGAAAAAAAAAACGAACAGGGGTTCATGCTTGCCCTGGGGGCATGGACACACATTTTTTTTTTAAATATTTATTTTTATTATTTTTATTACTATTTTAGACCAAACTTACTACAACAAAATAAATTAATGTAAAAACCGTGTATACAAAGTGATTTTACTATTGAAAGAAAAATAAGACCAGTAAATGTGCATAATGATGTTTTAATGTCACCTCTTTCGAGCTTAACTTGTATTAAAATTTGTGGTTTTGCGAATTGGAATTTCATTTGTCTCATTTAAAAGAATCCTGAACGTAAACTCTAAAAATAATGTGATTTTGGCGGTGGAATAACCAACTTTTTCATTGTTAATTGGAGGCCTATATTTTTTTACCGTTTTTGTGAGAATATTATAACAGCAAAACTGTTGTTAATGAGTCTGATTTCCACCGTCAAATCTGTAGCGTTGAATTAATTCTTCTGATCATGTCGATTTCACGGGAAATAACTGGAAGTTAATAAAAATCTTTCCAGACTTGCAAGCCCAAGAATGCGGGAACTATGTGCCGATCGGCCGACTACGAATGTGACCTCCCAGAGTACTGCACCGGCCAATCCGAATACTGCCCCGCAGACATCTACAAAATGGACACAGAAATTTGCGACCACGGAAAAGTAACCGATAACTTGACCTGATGAATCACGCGCTGAACTTTCTGTTTCAGGCTTTTTGTTATCATGGGTTTTGCCGCACCAGAACCGACCAATGCAAACTCCTCTGGGGTGAAACCGGCAAATCCAGTGACGAACAATGCTACAAAATGAACGTGAAAGGAAACAGACACGGGAACTGCGGTTACAATAAACTGAATCAGTCTTACTTCAAATGCAACGATGAGTAAGTGTGGTTTTGTTTGCACAAAAACCGATGTTTAACCAAAAAACCTCAGGAACGTCCTCTGCGGGATGCTCCACTGTAAACACTTGAACGAAAGACTGGAATTCGGGATGGAATCCGTCTCTATCCTCTCGCACAGCTTCCTCAATCTGAAGGGGTCGATAGTCGCGTGCAGAACCGCCATCGTCGACTTGGGCATAAATCAAGTCGACCCCGGTCTAGCACCAGATGGCGCCAAGTGCGGCGAGGGCAAGGTATTAATATGGGTCAAATCTAGTCAAATTGGACGCTTATAAAGCTTTTGGCGATTTATTATCATAAACTTGATTTATAGTTGCAGTAAATGAAGAGGCCCATATTTTTTTAAAACTATACAGGCTATCAATACTGTCAATACTTAACAAAACTTTAATGAGACGTTTTTTTTAGAAAATCTTAAAGGAACTTGAGAAAATATTTTTTGATCGATTCCATCCGTTCTTCACTTTAAAAATTTGATATTTTGCAGAGAATTAAACAACTATTATCACGATATATATTTTTTTATTTTGAGAGTGTTTACAGTTATGGCAAGTGTCACTCTCCTTAAACGCTAAAAGTTACGGTATTACGTCATTTCGTAATCCACCTGGTTTATCATTCAAATCATTGAAAAATCATTTAAATTGACGTATCAACATTTAACGAAAGAGTGCATCTCTCTTAGTGGTTTGCTAGACTTTCCTGTAAACAAAATTTTGAATGTATATTCAGTACTGTTAAGAAACAGTTGGCTATAAACCATTCACCCATGAAAGCGTTGTGGCCTTGAAGTGTTTGTGGTGATACATTCTATTGTTAGTGTCATAAGAACATTTGTTGAAAGATTAGATTTATTTAAAGTATTTTTTTAAAAGTAACTCATCTAATAAACAACTGTAACATTAACATAAACTTTTCAAGGTCACTACGCTTTCATGGGTGAATACAGTCAGTTTTCTCTGTTTACTATTAAAATGCGGTTGAATTTGTTTAAAACATTTACACTTGCATTTTGGTTGTCAATGTATTTAATGTAAAAATATTATCAGAGAAAAAAAGCAGAAATCAAACTCAGTGATGTGTATATCGTCATTTTACTGTCGTTTCGAAAAAATTTAAATATACTTGTGTAGTTTAATTTATATCAAGTCTGATTCGATTTCCTCATTCTGTCTTTTCAGTTTAACGGGAAAAATTCATGTTGCGAGAATTTAATTCATATTTGAACCAATTAAAGTTTTTCACTATTTATTTCAGCTGTAAAATGGATACAATGTAGAATTCAAGTATGACAACCAAAATGTCTGAGTTCTATTAATATATGGTACCACATTTTACAATTTTTGTGATTGTATAATTTGATATGTATTCTTATTGGTCCATTGTTTTAGCATAAATTCAGCGGTAAAATTCCCAAAAGATGACTACAGTAAATCCACATTAATTGAGGTATCATTTCTAAAAAATAATTATTCAGTTAATTAATGAATATTTGCCATATTAAATATTATTTTAATATGCTCTCACAATGATGTTAAGAAATAATTTAAATACCGCCGTAACTTTAAAACCTGTTGAATGGTCATGACGTCATATCGTAACTTTCAGCGTATAAAAAGAGTTGCGTTTACCGTAATTGTAGCCTTTCCTTGTCAAATAAGTTACGGTACGATGTAGTAATACCTTAACTTTTAGCATTTAAAATGAGTTATGGAGAATTTAAAAAAGATGTGGGTCTCTTATTTTACAAATGTCCGATTTGACGTGGAATCATCCACACATAAAAACCAAATTTGACAAATTACAACGTCGAAGTTTTAGATGTGTGTAAACCAGAAGTGCATGTCTGTGGCCAGTTTGCAAGTGGCAACTCGAATTTGCCCACACAACTGCAATAATAACGGATGGTGCAACAATCTGGGCCACTGTCATTGCAAGGACGGTTACGCGCCGCCATTTTGCGAGAATCCGGGAACCGGAGGATCGGAAGACAGCGGTCCGGCCTCGGATCCCAACGGTACGAATTCGCATTCGCGACTATGAGATTTATGACGTTTGGTTTTTCAGCTCGCAAGGAGTTCGTCGTTGCTTTGTTCGTCATATTCCTGGGGATAATCCCTGCGATGGTGCTGCTGGCCTTTTTGACATATTACGTGAGACATAATATCCTGAATATCCGACCCTCCAAACCGTCGCCGCCAACGTATGTAAAAAATTGTTTACTCTCCAGTTTTCAGCATGTCTTGTCTGCATGTAAAGGTGGTAGTTTCTTTTCGAATCGGTCTAATACGTCGAAAAGTGTGCCTAATCAACCCAATAACATCCGCAACGTGGAAATCAAGCCAGCCGGTTTGATTTCCACAACCAACACGGATGTTATAATTAGAAGTAACACTATAACAAAAAATACTAATGTGGAAACTGGTACTGGCGGTACCAGAAGGTTGTCGCTAAAAAATATTAAAGCCCTCAAGCTGAACACTAGATTGAGCATTCATAAGAACAAAGAGAGCTCTCCTAGTCAAACTCCTGCTACAGCGGAGACGATTTGCTCACTCGACGATAAACCCACGTTGGTGCTGAGTGTTCGAGAGTTGACCAAAAAATTCGCCAACGATTCGGCTGCGAACGTTTCGAAAACGTAATTTTTTAGATTACTTGGGCAAAATATTTCACGATACAGGGCTCCTGTAAGAGTGGATTTTGATAAGTAGTAAGTCCAAGTCTGACGGAAGGCTATCTTGCGATATCTCCAACAATCCTTGTTCCTTGCATCGGATTTTAAAGACAATTAAAATCGCACTTGTTAAAAATAATAATTATAAAAAAAAAGTTGTTAATGTAAGTGATGTCAGTTAACGGTAACTAATATGGCAGTAAACTCATCTAATAGTTGTACAACGATAATGATAAGATTCAAAATTTCTAAAATTTTGACAAAATATTATGCATTTTTTGTGGATATCATGTTCTCAATTGGAGATTAAATATATACTACAACTGTGATCATTATTAATTAGTTCCTATCGGTAAATTGCCATTATAAATCAAATATCAGTCTTAAAAAAAAAATGTGTTATAAAAATTGGAAAAAATTTCGAATACCAAAATTTGTACTATTTTTGATTATAAACTTAAATTCGTAGCTACAAGGTCTACCAAAAAGCTTGTATCACATGATAAACATTTTTTTATTTGAACTTTCAAAAATTTGTTTGTGAAAAAAGACCACTTTCAAAACTAAAAATCGACCAAAAATATTTTGTCACGAGACTTCCGTCATGCTAAGAATATTTGTATGAATTCGTTCACACCACCGTTTTTTGTTAAAATATAGGAAAATGACAAGAAGTTGTTTAGAATTCATTCTGAACCCAAAACTAATTTAGTACAAAAATTCAAACTTATTTGTTTTACCCATTTTTTTATGAATTGGAATAATCAAATAATCTTATCTGACAACAAGAAATATTACTTGGTTTTAATATTTTGTCCATAACCTTCAGATAAAAAACTCTAATGATATAAACCTGTGCATTTGCAACTTGCATTCGATTTAATTCATTATTGACACAAATGAGGATTTAAAAATGTAAGTATAATTTTTTTAAGAAGGTAGATACAATAAAAAAGTTTAATTTTGTATCAAATGTTGCAGTTGGGTTCAGAATGTGATTGTAAACAGTTTTCTCTAATGACATTTTTCTATATTTTAACAATTTGGTTTTAATGAATTCTATTTTTAATTCCATTTAATATTCCATTATTTCCGGTACACCAAAAGTCTAAATAAATGTTTTTGAGTTAATTTTGTATTTTAATAGAAATTTTTGCCGCAAACAAATTTTTAACAAGTCGAATAATAAAGATTTTTGCCATACCGTACACACTTTATCATGTGAAACTGACTTCATTCGGTATAAACGAATGGATTAATAAATTCAATCTATTCAACAATTTTCGATAAAATATTTCGTTGAAAGGTTAAAAACTGTCAAAAAACGATTTAATACCTTTCTGAAACGTTTGATTTCAACTTTTTTGTAGTATCTAATTTTGAAAAAAATGAAACAATTGAAAATCAAAAATAAAAATTTTCAATAGACGGTGTGTAGTTTGGAAAACAATGTTGTAAACACTTTTTGTAAATTGGAAGTGAACTGTAAATTGCCATGGTATACAATTTTTTTAATGCCTACCTGACCTTCGTCATCTTGTTTAATTTTGAATTTTTAAAAATTCATTTGATCTTGTCCTAGTCATATTTTGAACTTACTGAAAGTAAATATTGTTCAAAGCAAACTGTGATCAAAATAAGAGTCCTGTATCGCTCAGAAAAATATTTATTTGCCACTAGAGATTCGTGCTTGTTAGCAAAGCTTCCAGATGTTGTTCTTAAATTTTATTTTTAAGTTCCATTTTTTAGTAGGTTTTAAACCAAAGTTCTTAGTGTTTTAGTTAATGTTAACGTTTCTATGTGCTCAATTTTAATACTCTACTGCATGTTCTCTTCCCTGTAATCAACTAAGTTAATGTTAATATTGTCTTATTTGTATTTTACCAAATATATTTTTATCTTTGTCCCGTTATTGTTCTTTTTTTTTTGAGCTTATTTCACGCAGCTGGTTTCATCCGTAACGCTATCTGCTTTACCCCCACCTTCGGTGTGTGAACCGTGTTATTACTAATGAAGACCTGAAACGAAAACTTGCTTATTTGCTTTATCTTTTCTGCTCTGCTAGGATGAAGTCGCAGATGAAATCGAGAGGAGTCTCCTTCTCCCCTGATTCGACCAAACGCACAGAAGACAATCACTCCCTCCTCCAAGATGACAGATCGGCCGCTCCGGGCCTCCAAAATGAGTTCTTCGGCCACTTCAAAGGTTTTTCTCTGACACCAATGAAGAAAGCATCGGAAACAGAACCGACGAGAATCGCACCTCCCCCACCTGTCATCCCGCCCTCGGCGCCGAAGATTTTCAAAAGTCCGCTAGTCGGTCGATCCAACACCACCGCCACAACGAAAAATTTTCTCAATAGATCGGTGACGAGAGCTCAGTCGTTTAAAAATAACATAGCGGAGGCTCTGTCGTCGGTCAATAGCACTCCAGGGCCGGCTTTGCCGCCTCCAAATCCAGGAAGTACAGCAAAACCGATAATTTCGTCCCCGATTTTGGAAAATTCCACATGCACAGCGAAAGAATTGATTTCGCCGCTGAGGAATGCACCTAAGGTGCCTCTTCGGGCCGCACCTGAAGCTCCACCTTTAAATAAAAGACCGCTGTCAACACCTGATGCTATCGCTCCACTGGAAGAAATGAAGAAGAAGGAGGGAAACTCCGCTTTAAATCGGATAGCTTCGTTTTTGAACAAGAAACCGAATACTAACACGAATTCTTTACCGAGAGCTCACCAGCAAGTAAAAGCGAATAAAATTCTCGATAAGGATACGCTGAGATCTATTGAAATTTCAAATCCTATTCTACAGACTGAGACGAGTACCATTAAAGCGGCGGTACCTGTCAAAAAAGAAGAAAATAAAGCTGTGATAATGAGAGCTCAAAGCATGAGAGGCTCAAGCGTTACCGCAAGACCAAACATTCAGACTTTCGGGTCGATGAGGCAGCCTGGAGGGATGAAAAGACCGTTAAGTATACCCACAGGAAGTCGACCGAAAAGTCCACCACCACCAGCACCACCTATTTTGGACGTTCAAGAGAAAAAACTTCAAATACCCAGCCTACCTGGATATCAAAAACCCATTGTTAACAATAAAAGCAATCAAAACCAGTATGATGATTGTTTGAATAAAGTAGCACCGTTAAGCAAACTTAATGAAGAGTCAAGTAATGACAACATCTACGCGGTGATCGAAGAATCACCAATTTCTCCAGAGAGTGTCAAGTCCATAGAAGACAAAGCTAAAACTAGTTCTAGTTCCACTGATAGCATGGGTCTCTTGGGCGAGATAGTATCAGAGATACAAAATCGCAATTTCGATTCGATTTATTCAACGTCAACTCTAGCCAGAAAGAAGAAGGAAGAGTTGGAAAAAGCAAAGATTGCAGATTCCGAGATTTATGTTAACACATCATCCGTTTATAAGTCGCCGGAAAGTGTTTATAGTAACATGAACAACATTAAATCAAGTGCTAGTTCGACATCAAGTGGTTACATCCACCCTTCATCTGTCAATGTCCCACTCGTGAAGCCACCAGAAGAAAAAAAAGAAGAGAAAAAGATGAGTACCTTTAAGAGCGATTCTAAACCGTTAACTCTCAACAGATCCCAAGCTTCTCCAGTGAAGTCAAGAAGTCCAACTCCTACTAAGAAGACCGACAACAAAGCTAAAACACCACCGTCGCCCTCTGGTAGTAAAACAGCTAAAACCACAATAAATCGTCAGACAACACCTCCGAATTTACGCACGCGCAAGCCATCGCCCACCAGAACAGCCCCAGGGGCCCCCAAGAGTCGACCAGTGTCCAACAGTCCTGATTTAGTGACTAGTTGTAACACTAAACCAGGAAGTAAGCCTCCGGATGTGTTAAATGGTGGCATTCAGAAGAAACCAACAATCACAAGTGCTAAACCCAACCTGGGGGGGCTGCCTAAAGGTCCGAGCAAACCCAAGGCGGTTAGTTTTAAAACGGGCGAGCGAAAGAGCGCCTCCACCGTTAACAAAAGCAATTCCGAGGTCGGCGCTAAAACCCTCCCCGCGGGGGTGAAAAACGCAGCTAAGTCATCTTCGAACGTCGCTTCGTTACAGCAAAAGTTCGAAAGTAAAAGTGTTAAAGCCTCTCCGAAAGCCACTAAAGCGTGTTAGTTATCTCAAGGACAGCTATTTAATTATTTAATAGGCTAGTTGTGTTTTAATTTAATTAACTTCTTAATAGTTTGTGTTCACGACCGGTAAGGTAAGGGCCTTCGCATTTAATACAGCACATGGGATCTCGACCAATTGTGATAAATTTAAAAAACTTGTGTCAAAAAGGGCCTTAATGGACAATCAGTTTTTGCCGAAACACGGAGATCCTTTGTAAATATTTACTTTCTGATTTGGTCATTTAACATGGGTCCTGCAAGCATAAATTATTGATCTTGTTACATCTCTTGCCAGAGGCGAGGGTGAACTAGCTGAAATGGAAAGTGGGGTTGGACCGGGTTGGGGTTAAATTTCAATAGCAGCGTATTTCCGCAGAAACAATTCTATTATACAATGGTAGCTAAAATTTAAAGTTCCATTTTGGCTATGTTGCTCAATACAATAATAACCTAAAATCACTATCACGTCTAATAATTCACATCCCTAGCTTTATGTAGTCACATGAGTAACTCATCTGGTTTTACTGCCATATTGGTTCAGTATGGGTGCCCAAATTGAGTGCTTCAATTAGCTTCTACAGGGATGCTCTGGCAAGTGGTGTTGATATTTATTGACGCGTTTTAAAGATTAAGTATTCCTATTGTGAATAATGTGATTTTTTTCACATTTTTATTTTATTATACCTATTAGGTTGATAGTTTTTGTACATAATACCAAAGATTATTATTGTATTAAACAAATCTTGTAATATAAACTTCAAAGTATTTCTTCAAATTTGCGACGTTTTAATTTTTTGTAATTTACCATAAAGCATCCATCAGTTTCCCCTTCCTTATTGCCCATACTTACCAAGTTTTAGTGGGTCCATATAGAAATCTATAAATTAAAATTTTCGACCCGTATTTGTTTGGAAAAATTAAATTTCAATGCTGTAAAATAAATTGAAATTTTTCAAGTGAAAATTGTAGATTCCTATAATGTTTAGACGATTTCTTACAAGTTTATCAACATATTCACACATGTATTCGTATTTTGATCTGACCCGCAACCAATACCGAAAGTTCAACCACGTTTAATAAACCATTTGACTGTTTAAGAGCTATCTTATATGTAGGCAATCAACGATACACAATATTGTAATTTTGATTACTTGTTTGTCATTATAAGGAAACGAAATTGACCCTGGTACGTCAGGATACCGTTTTGAACATTTTATTTCACATAAATTTTATATAAATACATAGCTACAGCATACTTCTTTTTATTCATTAATTCGCTTTTCAGATTTTAGTTATTATTTAGTTTATTCTTTTTTGGTCGAAAATTTTTAATTTTTTTTTATCAATTCATCATATATAAAGCATACTCTCTTCTCTCATTCAGTATATTTTACACTCTTTAAAGCTATTGTACTTGTTCTTGGTTTCTATATCTACATCTCGTTACTAGTGTGATTTCCTTAGTTTTTCGCGGCTTTTTTCAACAAATCTTCGTTTTTTGTAATGTTTTATTTGGCTACATTTTTTCCCTTCAGTTCAGTTCATACATTTCTTATTTGTAGTTTAAAAAACAAAACCTTCTCTTCTGTCAGAATTCCAAACCTTTAGCAGACTTTCCATTTTATTCTTAAAATAGTGACGAGTATAATTGATAATTGTCCATCAAGTATTGTTAAGAAACGTGACTATAATAATTTGTGGGTTAAATATAAACTAAAAGCATTTTGACACGTTTTGCACGTATCGTAATTTTTCCTTCTCAGAAAGTAAAAGATAATGTAAGTTATATTTAATAAATCATCCAGAAATAATTACGTAAGCGGGTAGGTCAAGTTGTATGTTTATAATTATCTTCTTTTTTAATTATCTTCTCAACCATGTCTATTTAAAATATGACACCATTATAAAACCCGACAATGTCAAATTTCCACTTCAAATTTTTTTTTACATGTACAGTGTTATTCACGAGGGATAATGAGCCTGACAAAATCTGAATGCAACCCACAATACATCTGCAAAGTTAACGTTNNATATCTGTTCTCTCATTATTTGAATACATTTTGGAATTTTAGTCAATGTCAGTTGTGACAAATGAAATCTAAAATATCTACTTTAACTTTAAAAATGTATTGTGGGTTTCATTTGCATTTTGTCAGGCTCATTATCACTCATGAATAACGATGTATTTTTCGACATATCCTTTAATTTGTTTTTCCAATATAAGAACATGTTTTCAATATCATAATATCTGTGACTTTTTTTTAATATCTAGTTTCCGCCTTTGTAACAGAAATTTTTCATATTTCAAAAAGAATAGATCGTCCAATTTGATTTGATTGATGATTTTTACTTACTTTTTTTGTTTATTTTTCGAATCACATATACACCGTGTTTTAAAATGATTTTCATCTAGTCAACGTCGGAATTTTTTTACATGTACATTTTTCTGTGCCGCTATACTCTTTGTGAACTGGGTAGTTCTGTCAGCAGAGTTAGCTGTCAATTAAAATAATTTGAATTGACATTAATGGGAGCAAAAATCAGAAAAAGGATAGGCCCGAATGCCCAAGGACAAGTATGTTACTGAATCGATTTCACCAAATCACTTTTGACTTTTATTATTTTAAGGTTATCTAACAAATAGCCGTACTGCCTATCTTATTTTAGTGAAGCGGCATTTTTTATTTTACATGGGAAATTCACAAGCGACTAGATGAAAACCATTTTGAAACACGCTGTATAATAATAGTATTTTTTTCTGATTTCTTTCATTTTCTTAGCTTTCTTTTAGAAAAAATTTATTGTAATGTTTACAACATAGATTGTTATGTTAATTTATGTTAATGTTATCCTGCTGTACAAGCAACCAGCAATGATCACCTAAATTCTTCTATACGGGAAAAACGATAACATTTAACATTTTAACGGGTTTGGTCATTTTCAAATTGTTTACTACATTATTCTAACAAAACCTTCTGGAATTTATGCAAGTATTTTAATTTTAGAAAGGTGCTGACATCAAGTTCATTAGCTTGACATTCTTTGTATATTTCTGTTTTTTTTTTAGACATGGCTCACTAAAATTTGTAACGCTTTTTCTCTGCTGGCACAGGTAATTATGAGTCAAACAGCTTAAATACATTTTTATTTTTTGTACAAAAACATACAACACAATACGTCAAAAACAAACTAAAGATCGAAATGCAACTAAAAATTAATACTGGGCGTTGTTTAACATAAAAAAATCAGTGCTAATTCTAGCGCACAATGAAAAAAATGCATATATACAATGACTTATGGTAACAAACAACATAAATAAGGAATTAAAACTACGTTTATAATTTAAACAGATAGATAAAAAAATCAGTCAAAAAAAATAATAAAATAGAACACATAACATCTACACAGGAATGATGACAACAACGTAACTGACTAGCCTATTTTGCTACTAGCGCGTACAAAAATACAATTTAGTTACGTGATTATTGTCAATTCGTTGCTCTTATCATTACTTAACAACTGGTTTCCAGGGGTATGGACTTGGTGGTGTTGTTGGTGACACTGTGGTTGGTGACAGTGTCCCCCATGGACGGCAGTCCTTGCGAACTGGAGGAGTGGTGGTTGGTGGTGCCTGCGGTGCCGTTTTGCCGGTGTTTTCTGAAGCACCACAGCTTCTTGGCGGCCGATAAGACCTAAAAATGCCGCTAAAAACCCGCTTTGTTCGATTTTTTTAAATATTTACTTGTGGCTGGCATCCGATCACTATGAAGATGAAAACTCCTTGCAGACAGTTGATCAGATCTGTCAAATACCAGATTTCTTGCGGTCCTCCGACGATCCACGAGATCACCTCGGCGATCCAACTCACGCCCATCACGACCACCAGTTTCAAACAAACCCGCCCCAAAGCGGCCCTAAGAGAAAAACCAATTAAACTCGTCCTTGACGAAGTGCAAGTTTTTACCTCTCCGAAGTTGACTTCACCAGCTCTCTTTTCCACAGGCCGCAGGTCAGCTCTCTCGCGGTCAGGGCGAAGAGGGCCAAGTTGATGATGAGGAGTATCCCGATGGGGCCGTAGAAGAACGTGAAGATCTCCATGTTACCTGCAAGTCGCTGCATTAGTCATCGCGAATCGACGGCCTTCAAACGACCTTGCTGGAGCGCCCCAGCATTCTTTCGCCTTATTTTTGTTGTGGGTCAAGTCGATTTGTTGTTTCGCCACCCACTATATGTACATGGTGATGGATTTAAACTGCGTGAATCATCCGCAACCTACGAATTTTAATATTGATGGGAGCGAGCGTTGTAAGAATGTATCTTCTGACCATAACTCTGTCGACGAATGCGCTATTTCCGCATGGTCATGATACAGAGTGTTCGGATATCTGAACTGTCAAGGCCTGTGCCCATTCACCGATCCCTCCAGCAATGATAATCGGTGTGTTACGATATGCTGATGGTATAATAAAGAAGCATGGGAAATGTTAAAGTTTAGGAATTTATAGTCTTGTTATCCAGATATTTGTCTTCATTGGCTGCGATCTCTGATCCAGCATGGGCGGGATGTTCACATGCTTTGATTTATTGCTGAATCGAGACTTTTCTATTGAAAAAATTTCTGTAAATTTTATGATTTATAAGCGTTATTATTATGAATCACCAAATTCATTTATCGTATGTCATCGTGAAACACACCCATTTTTTATTGCAATCACTTGAAAACCTTATTTTTTAATTTAATTTTAGATCAGTTATCAATTTAAAATTGTATACGTCTTATACAAAGGGGGCACATTCTGTTGAAATATCTGTTGGTGGTCCAATGTTATAAAACATTACAAAACTTTTTTGTAATTTCATAACGCAAATTTTTTCAAACAAAAATCTAACATAACTGGTTATTTTCATCCAAAACTTTGAGCAATTACAGAAATTAGTGCAACACTTCAAGAAATTGATTTATGGTAAACTGTATACAAGATTTCGTTGTCCCTGTTGAAATACTTCTCATAATATAGCCAAATCGAATAAAAATACGAAAGAGCGAATGACATTTGCACAATATACTTCGTTTATTATACCAGGATGATCATGAAATATTTTAACGGTCGAGCCTTCATCAAAATTGGTTGCAAAAATTCAAATTTGATCTTCTTAAAAATGTTATAA
>QDEB01086596.1:350-20721 GCA_004193795.1 Asbolus verrucosus
TTTATTTTTATTCGCACGTTAGTTGACTTTTAGACAGTGGCCTTGGATTATATTATTCTTTAACGATTGTCAGTAAGCGTTTGCAACAGTCGGTAACTCTTTTATAATGTGTGATTAAAAATAAAATACCTCTATTTTATGCGACAGTGTTTTTTGTCGACATGTCGTAGATAGTTTTTCTTGTCAACCTGCTATTCCAGCACAGATGATAGATTAGGATAAAACTCAGATCTGACACTGTTAAGTGAGATGGGTACTATTGCCAATGGACTCATATTGCATACGAAAATCAAATACAATATAAAAAAATCATAAAATTATAAGAATTTTTTATTACACGCCACTGTCATCTGTCAAACTGTGTCGTTACTATAGCAACGCAGAACAATCACTTGCAAGCGGAATATAAAATCTAATACCTTTTCATTATTTTGGCGACGTTAATCATTAATGATCACTCTGTATTTGAAATAGCCGTGGTCAACAAAACAATGAGACATTTGAATCAAAAAAAGTAATTTGTTAGTCTTTTTAACACCACATTTCAAACACATACAAACTTAATCTCATTTCAAAACCGTGTAAAACTGGCTGTGCATCCGTATGATTTACACAGACAACACAGCTCAACTCACATAACTAACATCGCTTATGGATTTGAAATGAGGTATACAATGCAGCGCTCTTACAGTGAGCATAAAGACACTTTTGTCAAAAACAAATTTGCACTTGTTTCGGTTTGAAATAAATACAAATATCGAACATCAACACAAGCAAAATCACATCAGACACTCAAATAATAAAATCTGTTTAAGGTCCTGCAAAGAAGAATAAATTAGCAGATTTGGAAAGACAGTTAAAAATACTGAATACGCAAAGCAACATCGATAATGTCAGCACCGGTTCTGGGATGTCGGCGAGGGAAATAGTTAAATCCGAAATTGACAATATCGTAGCATCAGAATGCTTGTTTTGTGGAGAGAACATGATTAGGAACATTGACAAACCTTTTATCGAAGACTACGATTACGAGAAAATCATGAAAGAATGGGAATAGACTTTATATAATGTAGCATTCAACTGTATTTCATGGTTTTAAGATCTCGTTGCTTTTTTGACAAGAATGCTACTTTCCATCTAATTTTTAGAATGATTATGTGCAATATGACTTGCTCAGTGTAACATATGTGAGCTGTCCATTGTCACAATTATTTTTAATATTTATGTTAATTTAATCGCATTTTTTAATATGTAGTCGCCTCATTTCGTTGTACGTTTGTGTGGAACGACTGAATAAAAGTTTCCTCCTGTATAATACATAATTTTACTTTACATACTCAACATTGTGTTGGTAAATAAACATACAATTTGCTTATTTCTTAAACAATTGAGTAAAAAATTAAATATTAACAACGTACACTTAAGTATAACTATTTACAGTTAAAGATCGTACAAGGTACAATAGAACAGGCAACGTTTTATTGGTTAAAATCGGTAACAATTTCCGAAATAATCGCATAAAATCGATAAAAAAAATGCAAAAAGCACCTTGAATGTTTCCAATAAATGCTAAAAATAGACATCACATTAAATTCGCGAAACCTAAAACTGGACATGTACTACAATATATACATTGGACTGTTTTTCTGTGGCTTCTATGTAACATTGAAGTTACTAAATCTAGATTTCTTTTATTAATTACATCTTTTGATTGATGAACTAAACATATAATGTAATAAAGAATCTCATAACTGAATTATCACCAACGGAAGTTGCGACTTTAGTCGCAAATTGCACAAAACTTATTAATAATCATAATAGTAATTATAATAAAATTATTTTCTAAGCGATAATTACTTTTCATTTTAAGTAATTGCTAATTGTTTTTCCTACTAATTACATCACCTGAGACGCCTGTGACTCGGTCGCTACAAACTATTAAATTCATTTAAACAAAGGACTTTACTGTTGATTTGTTGTAAAAGCACTTATTCCGTTATTTGCCATTTCGTCCATGATTCGTGAAACATACGCAGCCACGTCAACTTTCTCTTTCTGCGCCCTTATAATAAACGGATCTTCAAGTAACCGCTTGTACTTTGGTCTAGCATGTTCATCTTTTATTAAACTGTTAAAAAAAGTCACAATCGAAACATTTACTGATAGTGAAACAACTCACCAGGTATTTACAAAATTAACAAACTCCGAAGTAAAAGTGTTGGCGTTATGGTTTTCAGTAAGGCGAGGGGGTTCCCCATTTACGACTTGGTGTAACTGATCAAAAACACTCGACCATCTAGGATAAGGGAAATGACCTGTCGCCACTTCCATCAATGTGATGCCCAAGGACCAAACATCGCTTCTAACGTCATAACCTTTCGCAGTCTGCGGATCTATTCTTTCTGGCTACAATTATTCGCTTATTGTGTGTTAATTTTCAACACCTTAACTTACAGCCATATAGGGCCGACATCCGGCATCGCGTGTCCTGGCGATCGAATCAACCAGCTGGCCAGAAATCCCAAAATCACACAGTTTAATATTCCCATTTCGGTCGAGTAGTATATTGCTTGGCTTCACGTCTCGATGTATTATTTTTAGCTTTTCTTTTAAGTAGTTTAAGGCTTTCACGGTTGCTAACGCGATTTTGCCCAGAATTTCCTCAGGAATCCGATCGTTCAGTTTCTCATAAATGAATTTGTAAAATTTATCTAACGACGTGTCCATCAGTTCCATTACGATCCAGCAATCCCCCTGCAACTTCCATCATAGAGCAAACAACAAAAAGAAGTGAGGTTATGGTCGGATTTTTTTGACATTTGCAAATTTTCAAGCGACGCTTGTGACGTCACTACGCCTAAACTAACCTCTTTAAACAACGCTCCGTAAAACTGCACTATATAATGGCACTCATTGCTTTTCATCACCACATCCAAGTCCATAAGAAGCTGTTTTTGTTCTTTTTCATCCACCGTGGACCGTATCCGTTTAACAGCCACAACGGTATTCGATTTCCGGTGCACCATTTTGTTAACCGTTCCAAAGCCGCCCCTGCCAATTTCTCCAATGTCTTGTAAATCATCCGAGGTAAAGTCATAGGTTTTACCATCTATCTGCAGCTTTCCCGAAGAATTCATCGACTGGCAAATTTTAAATCTCGAATCCCTAGAAAACGAAAATCGAATCAGTATTTGGACAGTCACATTAAACCCATGCAGATGCCAGATTTAAAAAAAAAAACAACTGGAAGAATATGGCGGTGGTTACCTTGGTTTATTTCGTTCGCTTGGTCCGAAACTGTGGATTTTAATGCAAATTAATGAGGGATGAGTTTGAATGATTTGGTTTTGAATATTTCGATACTAACCGAGTTCTATCAATGGTGGGATCAATCGCGGATTTGGTGACGGTGGGCAAGCTCATTTTGGGGCGATTCGAACCAGCTGCAGCCCCGAATTTTTCAGTGATGCTCCCCGGTTGGCTGGGAAGGGGGCGGAAAATTGAATTGTTGCTGTTTGGGGGAGGAAACTCCATTTTTAGAATCGGCCTTCGGACTGAAATCAGGCGGAATTAGCAGGAAGCGAATTATTGAAATTCTCCAAATACCTTGGTTGGACTGATCTGCCATTTTGCCCAAATTTTTGCTCAGTGAACGAGATCACACAAGTTTGTAAACCACCGCAGGTCCGCAGCACTAAATCATCGATCTTTTCGCAAACATAGTCTACCAAAATAAATATTAGAAATCAATAAACATCTCGATTTTTTCTTCAAAATTCACTCAAAAACAGCCAACACAAGGGCCAGTCCAGTAAACGTCGCCATTTTGATCCGCATGCGCACGCCAGCAAAATGGCCACGGTCAAAACATTGGTGAAAAATTTTCAAATTATTAAAGCGAATTCCACAGTTTTAAGGTAATTTTGCATCCTAAACGTAACGCTAATCGACATTTCAATTAACCTTCCAATCGATTATCGATTGTGAACAAAACTAACCTCAAATAATTGAAACGTCAAACATGTTTTCACAGCACCCTAATCCACAAAAATGGAATGTCACAGTACCCCAGTTACTACATCAAACCTGTCCATAAAAAAGAAGTCCAAGATGAATTGGCTAAATCCGGCGAATTACAAAAATTGGTCCATATGCCCACGAGAGCAGCCTTAAACGATCAAACCTGCTCTCCCGCTCAAGATGATTTAATCAAGTGAGTATTTTCCATGTTTATCATGCGCTTTTCCCAATCCCACATTTCAGCCTCTTCATCAATTACATTATGAGAGATGGTTTGAAGGTTTTGGCCCGAGATTTGGTGGAACGCGCGTTTGAAAACATCAAAAGAATCCAATTGGAAAAGTACCATAAATGCGCCAGTGAAGAAGATAAACAAAAAATCGAATTGAACCCGCGTGTAATCTTCCACCAAGCCGTGGAAAACTGTAAGCCAATCTTGAATTTAACACCAATAAAACGAGGGGGGGTTCGCTACCAAGTGCCCGTACCCATAACCCCAAAAAGGAGCCAGTTTTTGTCGATGAAGTGGCTCATAGCAGCAGCCAAAGAGAAAGACTCAAAGGTACGGTTCCACCATCAACTAGCTTTGGAGCTGATCGATGCCGCCAACAATAGAGGGCGAGTGGTGAAACGGAAACAAGACTTACACAGACAGTGTGAAGCAAATAGAGCTTATGCTCATTACAGATGGAGTTAATGTAAAATGAAACGGCTAACTTAAGAATACTTTATTAAAACCATTCTGATCTAAAACACCATATCTTAAACATAATTTCATTGTACCTTTTGATGAATATTGTTGAATTTTTAAATACAATGTATCAGTTAATGAAGGTGGTATTTCAGAAAATGGCGTAATGTCTTGTAGGGGGATTTCCACGTCTTTGCGGTTGCCCCAGAAGTCAAGATATGCTATTTTTGCTAAATTTTTTTGTTCATTTAAATAGACAATCCCAACTAATTTATTGGCAAAATGTCCAACAATATATAATGGTATAAGCCCTGCGAGTCCTACAGTAGAAGTAAATACGACGTCATCAAAAGACAGCAAGTCATACTGGGTTAACAATGTTGTTCCAGGGAGAGCAATTGCTGTTAATGTTGTTTGGTAAAACTTCAATCGATTTATTAATCCTATACCATTGATGTACGGGAATTTGTAAACTGTTTTAAAATCATTTCGTTCTGTTGTGTTTGTACTCAACTGTTTACTTAATTTGTAATTTATACATTTTAAGTATGTTCGAAGGAGAGGTATCATACTTAACCTAAAAAACTATGCAATTTCTTTGATTTTGAGAAAGATGTGATTATTACCGTTAATTTCAGTGATTTACATTTACGTTACATCAACATTATGTTTTCTTTAAATGAAAAATACGAATCAAATTATATTTTTAGGTTATATGTCAAATTCTTTCTGTCAAAGGAGCACGGTTGCCAGATTTCTCAACCAATGATCGTCCAGTGGCGGTGCTAGTGTTAGACCGCGGGGTATCCTAAGAATTTTAATACAATTTATTTTGTTGCATTACATCCTTGCAATCACGTAATGTTTAATATAATTATGCACATTAAATGAAGAAGTTCATCTTTCTCGGATTAAAAGGTCGCCGTTAGCTCGAAATTAACGATGAATGGATACAAGCCAGTGGCATACCAGCTTGTCTTTTAATACATTTAATTAAATTTTACAACGAAATTGTATACTATGAATGAATATCTTCAAATAAAGGGTTTTCAAGGCATAATTATTACTTCCAAATCGTTAACCGCAAACAATATGAGTGAAGGTTTTATAACTTTTCCTGTTCTATATTTTTAAAACTAGATAAAAATTAAATTAAAAAACTTCTGTAGTTGATAACTATTCAACTTGATAATCATAACGCCGTAGCGATTTTGACATTTTTTTGTTTATTAAAAACAGCATTTAAAAATTATAGATCTTGGAACCTCAATTTCAAACATAAAGAAAACAATTAAGTGATCACATTTAATTTAGATGTAGAAAGAGGCTAACGTCGGCTATAATGGAATTGGTTTTTCTTTTGTCACATATTACTTATTCTATGAAGTGTACATCAAAAGCAATGACTTTTTTACGATTTTATTGAACGTACAAATAAATGAGCCCAAAACCCAAAGAAAGAATATGTATATATTTTCATACATATCAAAAGATATATACATACAAAACAGCATTAATTTTTACAAAAACGTCGAATATCAAAAGACTTTAAATGGATGGTTTTTTACAAAATATATATTCTATAATGTATGCTATAAATGGTGTATAAAAATGTCATTTTTATTCGTTAGCGGTACGATAAGCAATAGATATTAGATGCGTAAATGTGTTACAAAATGCCGATACTTTCAAAACTAAATGCTAAATTTATAAAATATAATAAAGTACGATGGAAACCCTAAAGACAAATTAAGCAAATAAACTTTATATAAATAAATGCAATCAACTGTTAAAAAATACAAATTAATCACTATAAAGCACGATTAAAATAATTAATACAAAAAACTATAAATAAAGAAAAATGAAGTTCATTTCAAATTAGTGATACTGATACTTTTTTTAAACAATCATCCTAATCATTTTCTTTACAAATATTGTCCGATAAGAGCGTTCCTTAAAAATTGCTAAGTACTATGGGGATATACAAATATATTTACAATAAATGCATAAAATGCGACACTTTAATTGGTACCGTCTTCGCCGTCGACGGCGTCATCTTGGGTTGTGGAATCGTCACCAGAGCCGTTCCCGCCTGATGGAATGGAGCCTCGACTGAGCCTCGAGGGCAAACCCATGCCACTGCTGGCACCGGCACCGCGCCTATAAACCAAAAACCATCAAATTTATTCCAGTTAAACCAGATCACAGAATTTAGTAAAAACAAACAAAAGCAAAGAAATTTTTGTTAATACCATTGAAAACATCCAACACCGTTTTTAACACCACATACCACATGATCACCATGAAGATTGTAACGCCGTTATCATTTAATGCTGCAAATATCCCAAAAAATCAACATGGAAGCTTATACTTTATACTTATAAAGGTCCACAAAATCTCGCCTGAGAACAACGAACCATGATGTTGTGCACCCTTAGGGCGGAGGCTCGAAACGTAGCGTGGGTACACCAACATTAAACGGCAGATGTGGAGTGGAGCTTTACCAGCTACGTTTCGAATTCAAAAAGGGTAATCTGCCGCACTCACCTGAGCTTGCTTTTGAGATTGTTGAGCTCACGGGTCATGGACTCATTACTCTCGAGCATGTCTTCGTAATCCCTCTGCACCTTCCTTTTCTGCGACTTCTCTCTGCTGATTTCTTCTTCGGCTTCATCCAACTGCCTCTTCAAGGCTTTCACTCTGGAATTGGCTTTGTCCACTTGTTCCTTGTATTGATCGGCGTGGCGACGTTCATCTTCCAATTGCATGACTAGCTCCTTCAGTTTCTTATCTAATTTCCTATTGGTCTTCTGTTGAGCCAGTCTTTCCTTAGCTTCAACCTCCAGCTGCTCTTCCAAGTTGCTGATCTTACTTTCGAGCGCTGCGATCGTCGCTTTCGTTTTTGTTCTTTGAGCCGTCTCCAATTCGGTCAGCTTCGCTTTGAGCTCCTTATTCTGTCTCTCCAGCAACAACTTACTCGATTCTTGTTTCTGACCCAAAGACCGTTCTGCCGCCAACTCCGTGGTGAGCTGCTCGATTGTTAGTTGGGCTTTGCGCGCTCTATCTTGCAACAGTTCGTTATTGCTCTGCTCCTCTTCGATTTCTTCTTCCAAACTGGCGATTCTGGCTTCCAGACGGCGTTTTTCGTCGATCAACAACGCCCCTTTGCTGTTGCTGTTGTTCACCTCTTCCAACAGCTCATCGCGCTCTGCTTCTGCGGCTCGACGCGCCCTTTCGGCGCTCGAATGATCCTCGGTCAGCTGCAGCACCTCCGCTTCGAGAGTTTTCACTTTACGCTCGGCTTCTTTACAGCCTGCAGCGAGTTCGTCGCGTGATGCTCGCGCTTCTTCTGCGTCTCTGACGGCCTCTTTGCACTGTTGCTGGGATTTCTTGAGCTGTTTGAGAGCGTCTTCTTTCATCTTACACTGCATCTCGATCTGTGCCTCCAGCTCTTTGAGGTCGCCTGAAAACAAAAATCATGTAGTTTTGAAAAAACCGTTTGAAAATACCCACCTTCAAGCTTCTTCCTCGCTGTGACAGCTGCTGTTCTTTGCTTCCTTTCTTCATCGAGCTCAGCTTCAAGATCCCTCAACTGCTTAACGATTCCCCTGCGCTTCTCTTCGGCTTGTTCTTCTTTAGCTTGGACATCTCTTTCGAATTGAGCTCGTAACGCCTGCATGTTAACTTCCAATCTCAATTTAGCGTCCTCCGTTAACTGCAACTCATCTTCTAATTCTTCATTTTGAGCCTTCAATTCAGCCAACTGGCTTTCTAGCGAGCGCTTGGCTTTTTCCAATTCATGAACGTTCTTATCGGCAGTTCCTTGATTGTTAACCAACTCATCGAGTTCCGCTTGGAGTTGTCTTTTAACTCTTTCTAATTCTTCAACTTTAACGTTGGATTCGTCCAACTCCCGACTGAGAGACAAGACTCGAGTTTCTTTTTCGCGGGCTTCGCGTTCGGCGGCGTCTTTTTCAGTCATCAGTTGTTCACTAACTTGTTTTTCTTCTGCCAAAACTTTGTCGAAATTCTTCTGTTTCTTCTCTAATTCAGAAACCTTCTGTCTTTGAGCCTCCAAGTCTATGTTTGTATCTTCCAGTTCCGCCGCGATCTTCTTCTTGCTTCGTTCCAACTTATCATTGGCGGCAGTCAATTCTTCGACTTGTCGCTGGAGCAGTTCAAGATCCTTCGCCAACTTCTTTTTGCTTTCTTCTAAAATGGCAGCTTGTTCAGCTTCATCTTCCGCCTTTTTCTTGGCTTCGGCCAGTTGAATATTCAACACATTCACCTGCTTTTCCAGATTCTTCTTCGCTTCTTCCTCTTCTTCTATTTGTTCTTGCAAATTCTCCTTTTCCGACTCCATCTGTCTAAGTTTGGAACTTAGAGCCAATTTCTGACGAGTTTCTTCTTCTAGAGCACTCTGGGCTTCGGCAAATTGCGATTCTATCGTCGCTTGACTCTTCAAGGCAGCGGAAGCTTTTAATTCGGCTTCTTCCAGTTGTTGAACAACGTTGTCCATTTCTTGTTGCAACTTTTGTGCTTTCTCTTGAAGTTCAACGCGTACTCTTTCTATTTCTACAAGTTTTCCTTGCACTTCTACCAGTTGATTTTCGGCTTGTTTTCTTCTTCTTTCACCTTCTTGTCTGCTGGCACCTACGTTTCTCAATTCACTCGTGAGATCGGCATTTTCTGCTTCCAACGCCTGTTTCGCTTTTTCTATGCTAGTTTTTTGTTTTTTAATGTTCTCGAGTTGTTCATTCAAAGTTCCTAATTCCTGAGAGTGTTTGTGTCGCATATCGGCCAAAGTGGCTTCATGAACCTGGTTCTCTTCTTCTAAATTTTTCTTCAAGTTGGCAAGTTCTTGTTCACGTTTTGATCTCAATTCCTGTTGAGCTGCGGTTGTATCTAGCGAATCTAAAAGCTCGTTCTTCAAAGCTTCCAGTTCTTCATTTAAGTCGCGTTTCAACTTTTCAGCTTTACTCCTCGCGGCTTTCTCTGCTTCTAAATCCTCCTGCAATTCAGACAACTGACTCTCCAATTCGCGAAGGGCCTTCTGCGACTGTGCTTTCAACGCGCCTTCTTCGTCCACTCTGACCATAGCTTGAGCCAATTCTTCTTCTCTTTTACCCAGCTGTAACTGTAATTCTTCGAGCTGTGTTCTTTTCTCAGACAGTTGCTCTTTCAAATCGTTAACTTCAGTTTCTACTTTTCTCTTTGATCGATCCGATTCTTGCCTTTGTTGATGGTCTTTAAGCAGACGTTCTTCCAGTTCGGCAATCGTTGTTTCATGTTTGGCTTTCAATTTAGCCAAGTGTTTGGCTTTTTCTTCTTCTTCGGCTAAGGTCTGGCTCAAGTCGTTACTACGCTCTTCTAATATCTTCTTTTCTTTCAGAAGCTTCTGGTTTGTGTCGTCACTCAAGGCAAGATCTTCCTCTAGTTTCTTAATTTTAGCATCGCACTGGACTTTTTCCAATTGCAATTTTTGTCTCGCCCCCTCTTCCTCTTCCAGTTGCTCTTCTAAATCTTGAATTGTCAACTGCAATTTCTTTTTATCGTTGTTGAGCGTATTCGCCCTTTCTTCTTCCTCTTCGATTCTAGCCTCTAAATCATGAAGAATTTCTTCCAATTCTTGCTTACGCGCCGTTAATCTGGCACGCATCTCTTCCGCTTCTGCACACAATTCAACTTCAGCCTGCAGCTGTTCTTGCAACATAATCTTCTCTTCCTGTGCTTGTTGGTACTTAGTTTCGTAGTCTTTCGCTGTCTTGATGTGATGTTCCAGTTTATCTTTCACTTGTTTCAGCTCGTCTTCTTTTTGCATCAACTTTTCTTCTTGTTTGGTAACTTCTAGGAGAGGTTTCACTTTGGTGTACAGCCTCCACCATTGCCAATTGCGCAACTTAAGATAAGCTGAGCAATTCCTCTGAATGATTCTGATGGCATTTAATTGCTGCACCCGCTTTTGATAATTTCTTCTGGATAAAAATCCTCGACAGAACGCTTGGAAGTTGACAATCAAATCGGTGATCTTATAATCGCGTTCTTCTTCCAAATGAGCCAAGACTCCAGCTCTGAAGAATATTTTCGATTGCCCGATTCGGTACAGATTCTGATCAAGTTCCAGACTCTTGATCATGGTTTCGCAAGCCTTCTTGCCATCCATAAATCCTTTATTGATCACATTTGGAGTCAGCAATTCGTATCGCTGTCTGAACTCTTGGAAGGGGATCCTGTTAGGGAAACCTTGCCGGCAAATTCTGATTCCCTCAAGGACACCGTTACACCTCAACTGATCCAGAACCAAAGGAGCATCGATTTTTCCAGCGCGTTTCTCGTGATTCGGAATGATACAACGCACGAAATTCGGATTGGTATTGCGCAAAGTCACCATCAAGTTAGCCAACTGCTCTTTGTACAGATAAGAGACAGTCCTGAACATGCCTTTGGCACGTCCGATGCTCTCTGCGTCCTTCCAAATGTGAACCACGAAAGGATCTTGGGATGCTTGAAGCAGCGAAACCACGTTTTCGTTTTGTGGATCCATGTTCTTCATCAGCCATTGGTTGGCACAATAATCAACTTTTCCCGCGTAATGGATAATGGAAAAATCAGCAACGCCGCGGAAATCGCTTTTTTTGAATTTCGGATGGACAGAATGAGCGCTGACGAGCTTATCGACGAAGGTCTTGTCGGTGGCTTTGGGGAAAAGACACTCTTCGTCCAACAGAGCCATGATACCCATTGGCTTATCGATTAAATCTATCGTAGGCTGAAGATCTAGGCCGAAATCGATGAATTTCCATTCGATGCCTTCTCGCTGGTATTCCTCTTGTTCGAGAATGAACATCGTATGATTGAAGAGCTGCTGCAACTTTTCGTTCGTGTAATTAATGCACAACTGCTCGAAAGAATTGAGTTCGAAGATCTCGAAACCGGCTATGTCGAGGATTCCGATAAAGCTGGCACCCTGTCTTTTG
Source organism: Asbolus verrucosus (assembly GCA_004193795.1). Taxonomy (NCBI): domain Eukaryota; kingdom Metazoa; phylum Arthropoda; class Insecta; order Coleoptera; family Tenebrionidae; genus Asbolus; species Asbolus verrucosus. The sequence continues at coordinate 12,039 of QDEB01086596.1, forward strand.
GTGCGGCCCAAAGATCTGTTGATCCTGGTCACCAACCAGCGGAACATCCGTTCATAGCAAGCCTTGGAAATGGCTTCCACGGCAAATTCGACCTAGAAGCAACGGTTATACAACGCCCAGATATGTACCATCAAATGTTACCTGTTCTTTAGTTTGGCTCTTGGTGACGAAATCTCTTCCAACCTTAATTCTCGGTTTCAAGAAGGCCTTCGTCATGTCGGTGACAGACAAACCCAGCAGATGAGCGATTTTCTGCGCAACCGTGTTATCGGGCAAAGTCGCTTGGTCTGAATTGCGATCTTGCTTGAACTGTATCGTCCCGAACAGCATCACCGCGGAAACGACCCGGAAGATGGCACTGAAATCTTCGTTGGTCATTCCCATTATGTTCATACTCTTGACGGTGCTCTGGAACTCGGCCGCGTCGTCGACGCCAGGAACGACGTGGTTATCCTCTCGCAGGAAAGGATACGACTTGGGATCCTCCAAAATGAATTCCTCTGCAACAGCAAGACGAAATTTTTTGCACCGTCCGTGTCAAAATCAAATACTTTTCTGTTCCATGGAAGCCCCGGCCAGCAGCTGATAAAAAATGTGGAAAGTCCTTTCGTGTTTCGCTTGTCTTATGGCACGTGATTTTTCTAAAAGATAAGTCTCTATGTTCGCCCCAGCTATATACCCAGAGGCATCGAAATTTATTCTGATGAATTTACCCTGGAATCGTTCTGAATAGTCGGTTGTTTTCTACGATCGTGGACAACTTACGAATCTGGAAGAATTGTCGTTTTTGATTGTTTTAGCGTTGCCGAAAGCCTCCAGTATGGGGTTAGCTTGCAAGAGCTGTTGTTCTAGGCCGCCCTGTATAGTACAAATTACATTCAACAAAAGAAAGACATGTGCGATGAAAGGCGGCTACTATCTACACACATAAAGATTGTCCTCCATTTCGAGATGTTTGAATATGAATAATGCAAGAAAGCACACAGGAAAATGATGCGTTATCTCGGAATTTTAATCTGGCCGATTGGTAACTCTAATTATTCAATTATCTCGGAACGAGGCTTGCAGGAACGACAACAGTTTTATTAATTGAATGGTTAGGTGCGACATGACGCGTTATTGTACGATAAGAAAACGGCCGCAGGCGTCCTTATCGCATTTTGGTTTTAGTGCGAGTAAGACCAACGTTCAACATCTAATCTGTACACACATCGAACTTACATACCGAGAATTCTCTCGTAGGACTCTGCCGTTCGCATGTAAAAGTAAAAAATATATACAATCATTATTGTGGTATGTCAAGAATAAAATAAGTGCAAGGTCGCGCATTTCTTTTAACTAGCTACCAACCAACAAGAAAAGGTGTAATCGTATCATAATAACTTAAAAAACTACTTACAATAAGGTCTTTCTGCTGTGCTCCAAAGAACGAAACAACACATGCAAAAGAAGAGAAAAAGAAAAAAAATTAGAACAAATACCACGTGCTTCGATAGATAGAATATGCATAGAGAAACTGTACAGTTTTCATGCCGATTTTGTAAATTTTCGCTTTTTTTTTTAAATTCGAATTCCGATCAAACTTACCGCTCCTGCTCCTTTCGGCGACTTCGATGCGGCTACGTACGCTAAATACTGAATCACTTTTTTCGTATTTTCCGTTTTCCCAGCGCCTGATTCGCCCGTACAGAGGATGGACTGATCTTCCCTTTCTGCGGCGAAAATGTCGATGGATTTGTGTGATTTTTATCGTTTTTTTATTATTATTATTACCTTGCAACATCGAACGGTAGGCAGTGTCTGTTATGGCAAAAACATGGGGGGGTACTTCGTGCCTCTTGATGCCTTTGTAACGCTCCATGATTTTTTCTGTGTAAATGGGAAGCTTCTTGTAAGGGTTGACCACCACACAGAAAAGACCAGAATAGGTCTGTAAAAAAGGAAACGAAATTAGCTAAAATAAATTCCAAATTGTCGACCGCACTCGAAGTTACGTCGTTTTTGTTTTTCGGAAAAATCAACCAGGGGTTTAACGAATACAGAAATTACTAGTAAATTAGATTTAATTTAATTCAGTTTAATTCAACAGAGGAAAAATTTTTGCCGAAACGGTATAAACTTACCACAGCTAACAAAGTGTTAATTTAAATTTAATTAATGCCGATTCAATTCAAAGCAAAATTTGTTCATAACATAACCCATTAAACAATTTAATATCTTTCTCTACAGTTTTATCAATTTTTTTAAGTGTTTTTAAGAAAATTGTGGAAACTTGATTTGATACATATTCTGTCTGAAACAAATATTGAAAAGAAAAGTCAAAAAAATTTTGTATTTGTTTTATTTTATTTTGTCTCGGTTTTTTCTAGAAATTTAATTTCTTTACCTTCTAATTTTGATATATATTTTTTAACATTCGGTGAAGCCTAGTGACCCCCAACAAGCACCAAAATTTATTAGTTACATCCCATCCCATCGTTCATTACACACTTTTTAGACATATTCTTTGTTTCTAATTTTAGATTTCAATGTTTATGATTATTTTTAAGTAAATTTGTTTTTTGCTTCTTTTTGTAATAAAATAAATAAGTTTCGGTGGAAAAATAAGCAGTGTAATAAAAAATTAACATAATCAAGTTTCTTTTTTATGATTCTAAAGATTTAAGAACCAACTGTAGACAGCATTCCTAGTTACCACAAATAAGAAAATTAAAAAATGTCAAGAAACAGATGACCTGCAGCCTAAATCTTGAAGGTCGTGTCAATGTTTTAAAATGACGTTTCTCCCTTCGAGAGTATCCACGTGTGCTCGTAATTGTGTATTAAAGTTACGTCTCGATTTATTGCCAAGTAACTACTTAATCACAACTCTGGATGCAATGGTGATTACCAGTAGCAAAGAAATTAATTTACCAACAGATTATTATGATCAAGTTGAATGTGTAATCGACGAATGCTGTCACTACTTCTACGAAGATAAACCGGATCGAGTGCCAGCATTCACCAACAAATTCCACCCCACCATGCAAAATTTATTCGTTCATGCTGTATATTAAGCACCTTAGATGTTTGTCTTCCAGTTTCAACAAACTCCAACAGTAATCACTTTTTTATGCTGTACATTATTTAGTGCTGCTTCTTAAGATCTGATGATGATTACTGGTATTATTGATTTAATTTTTCATTAGTTTTAATGAATGTTGTCGAATGAGGAAGGTGTCAACAATATTAACAACGGAAAATATTGTCATATTAATAATCACAATAACATAATAATCGAGATATTGGCCATTTTAACTAAATTTTGTTACAAGTTCAAACTTATTTAAACGAAGGTCGTTTTCAATCTCAATTATACATCAGTCTCAATTAGATGCGATGATTATTCACAATTTCCTCCGAAATTAAACGTTTAAAGTAAACGAGCATCGTGAATAAAAATGCTGAAATACGCAACGTTTTTTTCACCAAGTCTTAAACGGTTCCATTGTTAAGACCGTGAAAGATGGAACAATGATGCATTCAAATTATCACAAACGCGATTCTGTCCAATTAGAATTTGCTCGAATTTCCCGTCCTTTTAGGGGCGCGCGACACGCTTTCCCAAACCGCGATTCAATTCGGATCCAAGGTTCTGATCGACATAATCCAAACATAAACAAACATAATTAAACGGATCGCTTGGCCAAATTAGCCAATAACGTGGGCATGTGCACATTCGAAACGAGACGGCGAATTATTTCCATATTTGAAGCTGTATTGACCAACCGAATCCGACATATGGTCGAGCAATTCGTGTCCTGTCTCGATACCATCGGTCGATTTATCACTGACAACTCCCTATTTGGTCTAAACGTTAGAAACGTCGATAATTTGAATCCATCGACGAAATAGAGAAAGTCGATTCGGTCCACGACCTTTTATTCCGCCTGTCCTGCACGATCGCCGCGTCAGCTGTTCCTTCCATTGTTCCGAACGCGTTTCGATGCGGCCCTGGCGCGCCACCGCCCACAGCCGCGCCCTTCTCACCCCTTCAAAAAGGGTTGGGCGTCCGTTTTCCGGTCGCAAAGTGCATCGCGACCCTCCCTCGGCGTCCTGTTCGCCCACGTGTTTTCGACGGAGGAAAGTGCACTTTGCGATTGCCCAACATGTGTGCCGATGCGAAAAAACCGGCCCGTCGGCGGTCTGGTGTCGTAATAATATTTGCTTTTTCGGGCGGTGGTGGAATGCGTCGTTTTCGAATTGGTCGGATGAATTGTCCGGACGCATAACTTCTGACTCACCGCACGACCAAAGACGGTCTTCTGTACCACGAGCGAAGGATATGGGTTAGAGGCGAGGTCATGGACGAAACGGCGCGACCAAGAGCAAAATTAACCGTTCCCATTGCTTTTCCATTCCCATTGTGGCAATTTCTGTAAAATTATGACGCGACAGCAACAAACTTCAACCGCTTTGTCCTCAGCTGCTTCGCCTACAAATAAATAAACAAACAAAAAAAAATAATAATAATAAAAAACTGTCATTCCAAGATCTGTCGAAAGAAAAGTATAACAAAAAAGGTTTAGGCTTGCTCGGTAGGTAAAATATATCTTGAAAAACCGCCCATAATTTATTCCAAAGGGACCTAGCAAAGGTACCTGGATTTTATTGCAAGGTGGGCCGAAAATAGGTACTACGGGTACACATTTTTGCACTTGTTGCTTTACACTTGCTGTGTTACAGTAATATCTCAATCGTAACATTTCTCGATTGTTTGTGGGTGGTCTAACCGTATCTTACCGAATGTAACACACAAAAAAAATATGTTTTCTTGTTCTGTCGATGTATTGTTGTGAACATGGTCATTACTCGGCGAAAAGACTATATATCAGTCTATTTCCTAATGTTTTCTTTATTTGCTGCAATGCCGTTTTAATATAAAGGGATATTTAAGGGCCATTTTTTATTTTGGACAAACGAATTTTTGTAAATATTATTTTATGTTCGTCATCAATATGGTGAAATATTCGTCTAAATGGTGTACCCACTGTCAGAACAAAATATCTTGAACAGTGGTTCTCAAGTATTGAAATCTTTCGTTCACAATCGGAACTGCAATCGCAATTGATATGCTACTGCTCAAAGATAACTCATTCAAATCATTCCTATTTTTATAAGTAAATATAAGTCTGAAATCCTAATCCTAATGCTCATACCAAGGGTCTGTGTCAGTATGTTGTTTTGTTATGGCTATATCTGTCTCATACTTTTTTTAGTAACCTAACCCTATCTTTTTCTATTTTTACATTTTACTACCACTCATGGTGAAATGATCGGCATTAAACCTTATTGTCTTCAATGGAAAATTATTCTTATGAATTTTTCAAAGTTCTGTTAATTCAAACAATAAACAAACTCTGCCACAATAAATATATCAATGTATAAATTTCCAATTTGCAAAAAATACCGGGTGTTACGTGGTGATAGGTCCAACTGTATGGTGCTATAAGGTATGAGTTATAATAAAGTAATATTTGAAAGAATTTTTTCCATACTGCTAGCATACTATTTGAACTTTAAAATTGACAGAGTTTGCAAAATCAATGAAATTGCAAAATCCAACTATGTAGCAAACAATTTTTGCAAATTTTATAATCCGAAGTTTGTCTGAAAACCATTGGCGTCGGTTGTTTGTATTATTAATAGTGAATGTGTTAAAATACCGGTGACATTTTCAAAGGAAGAATATGCCGATATGAAGTTAATTTATGGGAAAGCGGGAAAAAATAGCCGAGTTGCTGCACAACTGTACCGGGAAACTTTTCCACGTGGATGAGTGCCAGACAAAAAGTTGTGTTGGAAAGATTGGACAGGTAACTGAGAGAGGTTGACCAGCTACAACCTATTAACGTGGGTCAGGGAGAAATACAAATAATAATACACATGATCGAGATGAAGATATTTTAAATTTACTCGATGAAAATCCAGACTTGAGTATTCGCCAAATTAGTAGAATGATTGATACGTCAACATTTACTGATTGGAATTTACTTAGAAGGGAGAGACTGCATCCATATCATTACAGTCGTGTGCAAGCTTTACGACCAGAAGATGACGAAGGAAGAATAAACTTTTACCAGTAGCTCTACAAAAGCAAGAGCAGGATCGCAATGTCATTTGACGTATTTTCTTTACAGATGAAAGTAATTTTTAGAGAATTATCGAATACACGCAACATGCATTACTGGTCAGACAAAAATCAATTTCGAACCAGATCTGGGCATAGACAACATATTTTTTTTCAATGAATGTGTGGGCTGCCATATTTAATCATCAAATAGTTGAAAACTACGTTGATGAACTTCCATTAGGAACTTCCAAGGCGTATGTGGTACACGCAGGATGTTCATTTTCGTCGTGAGGTGATCGAATGAAACGATGAATTTGGCAACACATGGATAAGCAGAAATGGTCCCATAGCCTGGCCACCGAGATCTCCGGATCTAAGGCCTCTAGGTTTTTATTTTTTGGAATCATGTGAAGACTTTGGTTGATGCTACAATACTTGAGAACAGAAACATATTATAGGCAAGAATTTTAGATGTCTATAATCGAGTTCGAAATGATCCACATTTAATAACGGGATTGCAAGCCTCATTAGACGCTTTGAACATTCGTTGTAATTGTCCTTCTTTAATAAAATTTGTTTCACTGAAAGAAATTTTATTGGATTTTCATAGTTGCACCGCCACTGGGGAAACATGTTAAAAATGACAAAACTGCTTGTGTTTCTGACGCACAGTTCACTATGATTCATAGAAAACATGTAAATTAAGTTCTCTTTTCTTATTGGTCAAGTTTGAAGGTCTCGATCTCGTTCATAAAATGACTTACGGCAAAATTTCTTTCAGATTTCGGTTTCTCTCAAAGAGTTTTGTCACGTAGCCATGCGTTCGACCCATCATTACATAACACTCTGTATACATCAACTACATTGTTATTTAACAAACACAAATTGTTGTAATGCTAGTATAGAATATGAAAAAAAAAATGTTGAAAAACTGTTTTAAATATATCATCATTTAACGACAACGAACAAGATTGGATTGATCATTTTATTTTAATTGTAAAATAATCGATTAATCGAACAATACTGACACTGTTGTCAGATATTGATTTACTGTTGCCATTGGAACAGTACTCGTTCATGACGGTATATCATATTTCCATGTTAAATAACCCCTCGGCTTTACATTTTAATTACTGAGAAATACAGAATTACAGGGGTAATTTTAAAAGATTTCCTTACAAAGGAATATGTAATTGAAAATTCCCATTACTGACGCCGACTCATAAAAATCCATTTGTACGAAGATTTGTACAGCTTTTCACTCAATGTATAAAGCTTCTCGAATTATCTGTCAACACCACAAACTACTTATATTTTTAAAGAATTTGTGGGCGATATGGCTCTGTGAAATTAGCAAAGTTTGACAAATTCGGTCACCGGATCAAAAGTCGCCAACTTTTATATTTGGAGCTACAGAAAAAATCACAACAACAAAAAAATCTTCAATATTTTGGTTTAATGCCATTTATTGTTTTTATAACACGCACAGCTAAATTTGAGGTTGAACAATCTTTGTCAAAATGAACGTTATACTTTTTTTGAGGACGATACAGTCTGAAAAAACTCCTGGTCTACTAACAAAAGTCAAACAGCCTTCGGCTAACATCTATCAAAACTCCATTACCGTTTGTTATGAATGTAAATATTACATACAACAGCCGCATTCGATTACCCACACAAGAACAATAAAAAAATACATGCATAGTGAACATTGTAGTTCTAACATAATGTGCACAATTAGCTATGTGTTATAATTGTTCGTGTTATGCATTAATCTTTACATGCACTCAAGGTTAACTTTTTCCTTGAATATTCTCGTTTATTACACTCAAGTTGGTTGACTTTTGAGAGAAATATTGTGAAAAAAACGTACTAGCACGTTCTCCAATTTTCTTACTTGATTTTGGCGATATATTCCAGCGACAGTCCAAAAATAAATTTGTAAGATTGCGAATTGTTGACTTAGAAATGGCACGACGGTCTAAATTTCACACATTTTTTGAAATGTTTACAACATATTAAATGTTTAAAAAAAATTTACGCTGCAAAATCAGAAACTGTTTTAAAATGGCAAAGTCAGCCAAAAAAAAAACATTTTTGAATAAATATCTAGTTAAGACGCTACGACCTCTTAAAAATGTTTTTTTTTGAGAGTAATAGTTGCATAATGAAGAGTTTTATCAAAAAATATTATATGTAGATACTTTTTGATCTATTTTCTATATCAAAAATAAAAACTTGTTTAACACAGAAAACCAAATACGACTTTGGGAACGCCATAATTTTACATTCAGTTCTCAATGTTTTCAATGCGTTTTGACATTTTATTTTATATTTTTAAGCGAAAAAAATTTAAAACAACTGAAATATGTTCAACAAATATTCTAATTGTAATAATTACATTTTGTGACATTTTATTTTGTAAGGGAGTTCGACTCCGTCTAGTTTTGTAACCTTTGACAACAACATGGAAACAAACAACAAAATGAAAAATCACTTTTAATTCGTATGTCATATAGCAGCGGCAGACAGAAATAGGAAAGTAACTTCTAGAAGTTAATATCTTTGAGT
>QDEB01086598.1:0-12360 GCA_004193795.1 Asbolus verrucosus
TAGCATTCCTAAACGTTTTAAAGGCATAATTTCGTCAAAATGTAATTTCTACTTCGCAAAATTAACAAAAAATTAAGGAACTGATAATGTGCGTAAAACGACAGGCTCATGTTATATAGATCATTAATTATTTTCATTTAAAATTATTTACCTACATACTTTATTCACATTTTGAAATATTATTCTAGTTGGAAGTGCTGAAATTTTTTTAAATGAAATTATAGAGCAAATGTAGTGTTGTTTAATGGACGTTGTTTTTCTGTGCCAATGATGTAAATTATTTTACAATAAAATATTTCCCAGAATTCTGTTATTTTAGCTTTTTAAATTTAATACTCATAAATTATCATTTATGACATACACTTTTCTATAATTTTTCTTGTTCATTTCAACGAGTCATTGCAAAACACAACTCCTGCTTCGCACTCGTATTTTCAGTTTTTGTGATGACGAGTCCTAACGAAGGAGAAAAAATACACATAATGTTCACGTCAGAGTTTTCAGTGTATTACTGTATATTATAATAACNNCATTAAAACGTAATAAATTAATTTTAGTCAATCTTGTTCCTAATTCATTCATAAAATAGTATCCTTAAATACCATTCGAGCTGCAATTTTTTGTGAGAATTGTTTGTCTTTTCTATAGAAACTTTGTCCAATTTTACTCGAGAAGACACCACAGAACATCACAGATGATGTTTTTTCTCGTGAAATTCTCAAAAAATTTTTAACTCCTGACAGTTTTGCAAAACAAAGAGAAAGGATCTGTCAAAAAGTACTAATAACTGACAATACTGCAGCATGGTGTGTTACCGCTGTAATATTGATCTAATTGGTTAGAATTTGAACAATGGCGTAATTTTATTGGCTCAAAACACGTGAGTGGAATTGTCAGTATGTTTAGAGAAAAATTACTTTGACATTACAAACCAAAAAGGTTCAAGTGTTTTGCATAAGAAAATCAACTTGCAATATTAAAATGCTGAAAAAGGAAAAGAAACTATGATTGGGTGCTGACAATCCCATAAAGTACTGTAGAATTGTCACAACATGAGAAGTGATCGTAATCGTCACTGCATAAGTTAGCTACGTAACTGGATTTCGCCACAGCCACATTATCATGCGCCAACTCTAAAGTCATCAAAAGGTTCAGCGGCACTGCTAGCGCTAACAATTTGTTAAAACAAAAGACTGACAGAAAACAAAAAATTTGATGATTTCTGCCTTCACAAAAAAAAATCGCGTTTAATTACTTCTCAAACAACTCTTGATAATGATATGAACAACATCAGCAAGAAGGATTTTTAAAACTGAAAAGCAGCAGACATTTTTTTGAAATTTTTGTGCAGTTTCTTTTATTAAAACAAACATAATAAAGTCTTCTTACACGGAAAAATATTTCACGTTTCTTAATTCAGAATATAAAGGTGATCATTCAACGTACTACATAACTTTTTTCAAACAGCTACGAGCTAGTTGACGTTGAGAAGTTTGATCATATTTTTTTTTTTGACATTCGTCAAAAACCTTTTACAAAATAATTACAGTAATTATTTGTTCAAATTCATTCCTCAACAAGATATTCTTTTAATTTTTCGTTATTTGAACAAAATGGTGGCAATAGTACAAAGAATGGTGAAAAGTTCAAATTTTTTTAATTAAAATCTAGAGTTTGGTAGTTTATTATAATTATAAACGAAGACAGTAATTTTTCCTCAAATCAGGCATTAGTAATAAGTATAAAAAAAGGAATTTATTGTCATACAGAATTAAAAAAAATAAAAATAAGGAATCAAAAATGTAATGGAATTTCATGTAATTATTATACTTTGAAAGCAATTAAAGAAAGTTGTTAACATTTCTCATAATTTAGTAGCAATGGAAAAAATTGCATAATTTGTAAATTTTAGTTTCGTATTTTTTATTTCTTATTTCATTACTTCCACTAGTCACATTTTCAAACACATTTAGTTTATTTTTGTACATGCAGTATAACATGAGTATAACAATCATAATTAAAGTAGCTGTTACAGATATTTCAAGATTTCATACATTTTGTAAAATTCCATATATAAAAATGGTTTACCATATAAATGAGTAAAAATGTAACATATTTACTTAGATTTCATCCAAAAATAAATCAAGCTGCAACGTAAAATTTAATGTACTCGAAATCGCATTTCAAAAATAAATTTTAAAATCCTTACAGTTTTGTATATGTGCAATAACTCAACAAAGTGAAATTTTGACTAAATTAATAAAGAGTTCCATTTTCAAGAATTAGTCTTCACTGATTTAAAGTGTCTGTATGTACAAAAATGATTATTACAATTTTCGAATATAACGAAAGAACTATAATAAAACACGTCTCAGACCGGATCTGAATTGGGTTAAATTTGAAACTTATTTGTACTTTCTAGTTGTAATAAGGTCATGGTCTATCTTAGTCTATCTAAAGTAGTGAAATAAACAAATCTCAGAGATACTTTTCTATTTCGGCTAGGTAAATGTATACCTACCTAAAGAGAAATTTTCAGAAAGGTCGTTAACATTCTTTTCCGTAGGAATTTAAAGTCTAATAGTTACAGATTAAACCCACACTTTGTTAAATAAATACGGCATAGAGAATTTTTGCACGATTTAGCGACGTACCACAAGGTTTAATTTATGGACCTCTTCTATTATCATTAACAAAAATTTAGTAACGATGATAATGATAGTAAAATCGATTTAATGTTAATTACTGCATCAATTACGAGCTATAATAAAATATTTGAAGGTGACCTTATTGTTAAGCTTGAAACTAACCTATCCCAGTTTAATCTAGAGTGGAGAGTTCAGTGTCTATAGACAACCCCTTCACTCCTCCCAAGAAGTAAAAAACTAAGTCATCAACCCTCAGACAAACAGAAGGGAACAGGTTTTGAACAAATGACTGTTTTTAAAACATTATTTTGTCGAAATAAACAGCTTTTTTTATTTCCACTCAACGGAGTAAAACATAATAAATTTAATTTTGATACGAGATCCATCCAAAAGCTGTACAAGAATTTTAAGCTGCAGAGATTCGAGTCCTTGGCATTCCAAAAAAATATGAACAGCCCTGACCAGACACAATTACGTTTTTTTGTCGAAAATGTTCATTTTTTTCTCTTTTTTAAAACCGAGTTGGATGACCGGTCCGATTGAATTCGTGGGTCCTAAACTCTTATATGTTGTAGTGGTCAGTTCATTCACTTATTTATAAACGAATTTCATCTCAACGATGCATAAACAGAAAAAACTAAATATAACCCGACTATTGTTGAAAAACACAAAAAAGTAGGTGAAAGGTGGACATTTTTAAATAACAAATACTAATTGTGTTTCTTCTTTTCTTTAGACGTGTAAATTCAAACAGTGATTTCAAAACAAAATGTTAATCGAATCTTGTCAACAAAAAGAAGTTACCAATTTTGCAATTTTTTTCGTTTAACTGGTAAGTAGTTAATTTCCAAAATTAGTATCACTCATTGTTAGTTAAAATCAATAATCAAAGATAGCCTGCAGCTAAATAAATTTGAAAAAATACATTTTTATTTTCTTTTGGAAAATTTAATCGTTTGTCTGTTTGAGATGCGCTGAAACCGAAAATTAAATTTCGTTCCCCCTCTCGATGTTATAAAAGGTTCGGAGGACGAAAGCTCAATTGTTAGTTGAGAAGAAGCGGCAAAGCTTCAACATTTTCCATTAAAAAAATGAATGAGGCATCATTATATTCAAAATACAACGGGTTGCAAAAAAATGATGCTAGTTTCGTTATTGACAATTATTTGAGATTAATTCAGTGGCACAATAATGAAAACATTTTAGATGTTGGTTCGGGCGATGGTGATGTTATTTTAGAGCTATTACTCCCAAAATTGCCGAAAAATTTCAACAAGTTCGTCGGTACAGACATTTCCGAGGAAATGGTACAGTTTGCTAAGAGCAAATGCAACAATAACTCAAAAATTGATTTCCTTCGATTGGATATTTCTTCATCTAACGTCCCCCCAGAGTTCCACGAATATTTTGATCATATTTTTTCATTTTATTGCCTTCACTGGGTAGTAGAACAAAGGTAAGTGCAAATGTTTCAGTTATTTTAATTGAACAATTTAAAATTTCAGACAGGCACTGAAAAATATGTTTGATATGTTGAAACCTGGTGGTGATATGCTTCTAACATTTCTTGCTAGGAATCCGATTTATGATATTTATGAAAATATGGCTAAATCCAATAAATGGGCCCCTTACATGAACAATATCAAAAAATATATTTCACCTTACCATCACTTAGACAACCCCGAAAATGAGCTGGAAAACTTTCTGAAAAAGGAAGGTTTCATCAGCCATTTGTGCAGAGTGGAAGAGCGTTCGTATACATTTCCCAGTTTTTCAGTATTGTCAAGTATGTTCAATTTTGAAAAATTTCCAGATTTCAAGTTATAATGGTTTCAGAGTCGGTGTCAGCGGTCAATCCTTTCATCAAAAAGCTTCCTGAAAATGAAATTGATAATTACATTGAAGATTACATCAAGGAGGTGCGCAAGCTGGAAACCGTCACTATCGAATCTTACAATAACAATAACAATAATGAAGAGAAAATCCATGTACCTTATAAACTTTTTGTAGCATTCGCGTCAAAACCACAGTAGACTTTATACAAGGTAAATTTAAAATTCTGTAAGTATACTTACACAAAATTTTAGTTTAAATTTGTTGAAAATTAGCCGACCAAGTACAAATTATTTATATTTTTAGTAGATATATTATTACTGAACTGGAAAGTACAAAATGTTATCACTTAGAAAAATGCATAATTATGGGTATAAAAGAGCTCAGTCTTATCAAATCCAGATAATTTTTTCAGTAATGCAAATAATAGTTGCATCCTATCAACTAAATTATTCGACAGTGAATAACTAAAAATTCTGAAATTCTTTCAAATAAAATTCTCGTTCAAAAAGAGTTTTCCATTTTATGTGGAAGAAATTTAAAATATGTGAAATATTATTTCCAAGTATTCACTTTTGAATAACTTATTTTCGTCGATTTTCTGCACAGATTTAATACCAATCTGCCTCATCCTGGAATAACATTATCTTAGGTTTTTCAGACATGGTTACACCTTTTTTTTTAATGATTTGATAATTTTTAATTCTCATTTCTCATGTATAATATCGATGAAATGCTTTAACAAATAAATGTTATTCCTTAAAACTGCTTATGTTTGTGTGAACTTTAATCTGTTCATTTTATTAAAATTCTGGGGTAATTTTAACGTTACCGTTTACCCAAATAACATTTTAAAAAATTAGTTGTTAACTTTATCAAAGCTAAAATATTTATGATAGAAATCAAAAATTATTTGGTTTAATGTTTAGATATTCATTTAGTATTTTAGGTAACTGTTGCATGAAAACAAAAATATACCAATAGGTATAGGCAGTTTATTAAAGTTTTTTTTTTATAAGTTTATGCAATAACGTTTACAAAATTTTCATTTAAAAAATTTACAAAATTGCCAAAACCGTAACAATAACCGATTTTTGCCATGTTTTCTCGCATTTTTCTAAGACGGTAACTTAAATACATAGACAGACAAAAATAAAAATTCTGTCAAATCACTTTACAGTATTACAATTTGCAAAATGAATGTTAAGGTAATCTCCATTTAAATTAAAATCTTTAATATGTTTTTACAAGTATAAACACCCTGTGTTAAAAAATTATTGTAAGTTATTTAAGGTGAGCTTTTATAAAACTAAAGATTCTTAATAACATGGTTTTAAAAGTAAGTCAAATTATGGTGGGGGAAGGATAGTATAAAGGGTAATTACTATTAAATTTTATTTTTATTACTATCTCATTGTTATTTTTTTTTAACTATGTATCCAATAAAGTGTATCAGCTTTTTATTTTTTCCATGTATAAAAATAGGCGAAAATATCGATAAATAATATTTATTTCATAGAATAAACACGAGAAAATTTTGCATTGCAAAAAACAAGCCACTTGAACAAGTGTAATCAGCAAATAATTTACGTAATACTGTGTACAATCAGCTATTTCGTGGTGATGTTTCTTTTACTATTATTAATTTTCTTATATCATATATAATCGTAACCATAATCATCTTCATATTCTTCTGGTGTGCAGAAGAAGAATTCAATGAGATTTAAAATCGGCCCCCTCGAAAACGGATTAAAATAGCGCCCCCGTTTGTCTCTTAAGTAAGGATAGCGTTTATAATTGAACATCTCATTGGTAGTTAAGTTCATGCACGCGTGCAAAATCTGAAATAATGCTTTCTGTAACATTTCTTCAACGGATTTCATTTTACTTACTGAAGTACAAGTCAAAATCCATCCTAATCCCGAAAAAACAAACGCTTCGAATAATCCCAAGACGTACAAAATTCCAAAACCTTCGATCGCTATGCAGTAAGTCGCAAAGTAGATGGTGAACGAACAGTTGATAGCGACACTCATGACGAATAAGAAAAACCAAGTTCGGTTTCTTAATCCCACGCAATTGTAGATGAAAGGGCAATGGTGGTCAAAATAAGATATGCATCGATTGCATACCCTGCAATGTTTAGCTCTTAAGGGCCTTAGACACCGACAAGTATGACACAGTCGGTTCAAAACTGCGTATCTTTTCTTCCATTTGTCGTAGTAAGGGATTTGTTTTATTGCTCTATGATATGAATCGGTGTTAATAGGGATATATCCGGGGTTTTTTCGATTTGCTGTTATCCAACATATCCACATGACAATATTCCAATAAATGAAACAATAGTGGGAACCTCTCAGAATGTTCCAGGTGATCGGGATGCATCTGATTACATACATTGGATAACCCCATAATAATACTGAACACATAAAGAACACTAATGGTGCCTTTGAATTGCCGGCTTTGCCAAACAGTAAACCCCACACCTCATTCACTGGAGGAAACCAACTGGAGCGGCGTTTCTTTTCGGACTGCAACACCTGGACTATATCATTATGTCTGTGACTTTGGGCTAACATCAACGGAGTTTTATCGTTCTTATCTAAAGGTTCCAAATCGATGTTACTCTGGAAAAATAGTTTTTTCAAATGGACAAAGTCAAGTTTTGCAGGCTACCTTTTCACAAAGTAGTTTCACGCACGTAACGTTTCCGGATAGGCAGGCCAAATGTAGAGGAGTAGACCCAAAATGGTCCGGTTTCTGCAAATTTGCCCCTGAATAAACTAAGAGTCTGATGAGATCTGCATGTCCTTTATAAGCTGCCCAATGCATGGCTGTATCCCCATTGATGTCGACTAGGTGGTTCAGCGCCCCCATCCCCAGCAAAAACGCCGCCGTCGCCGTCCTCCCAAACATGCACGCCGTCATCAACGGCGTCAACCCTTTGAAATCGGCCGCATTGACCGCCACCCCTGCTTGCAGCAGCACCTGCACTACGGCGGCGTGGCCCTTCCTGCAGGCCCAGTGTATGGGTCTTGGGCCTTGGGTCCCCAAGCATGGTAAGTCGATTGGGGCACCTCTATCGACGATATAGCGCATGATTTCCACGTTGCCGTCCAAAGCGGCCCAGTGGGCCGGCGTATAGCCCCATTCGTCGCGTTCTCGCAGAATCTCCGTACCAAGTTTGTCGACGAGGTCCTCGATTTCTGATAGTTCTCTGGAATTGCGATTTTGGTGATGAGGTCGGCCCTAGATTGAGGTGCTTACCCGGATTTGACGACATCGAAAATGGATTTGTGCGATTGCTCAGTTATATCCGCTTCAGGGCAGTCTTTGTCGTGGTTTACAGACGCAGCAGGATGGTCCGTGTCCGCTACCATGTTGCAGGAAGTCTGGGGCAAAGCCCATACACTACGGGCCGTCCCCGGACTTGGATACACTTTGCAAAGCGTTCTGACGACTGTTTACCACTCCGGTGTAAATTATTTATGATTGATTTAATGCAGATATTTGCGTAGCGTGTTTAATTCTCTCACTTGATATTGATTTCATATGGAGGAAAACGCGTGCGCATACACTGGGGGTAGCTCACCACTTATTTGCAAACAACGCACAACCGCAAACCAAAATTTCCTCCCTAACAAAAATTTCAAGTCTGGGATGTACCTAATTATAGTATCATTTGTGCATGCTAATTCATTTTTTATTCTTCTTTTCTTTCTTTAATTCACAGCTAATAAGGCACTAAGGGAAAAAATTGTTCGTAAAAACCAAGTGAAAGCAATGAAAGCAATGAAAGTAATGAAATATTTTATGATAAGAATTACCTCATTTAAGTTATTACACTTTTTTTTCTTTATTCTTGTGCGATGCTGATGTAGAATTCACGAAAAATTGCTAAACCTATCGCCATTTTGTCATTATGCTACTATATAATTATTTTTTCAACGAATACATATAAAAGTATCTAAAGTTGTTGATAATTACATACATAAATATAAATACTATAGCAGTTATGTGTTGCCCAGAGTTGTTCTATATTTTTGAATCCTGTACGTCTTTACGCGCAAAAATACTAGAAAATTAAAAGAAAATGTGAGAAACCGCAGGTGATTCTTTCTACATGTTAAATTAATTTTATATTTTCATTATAAATTAATGATCGGTATTAATACTAATTTCTGTTAGAGATTTGAATTTCGCGCGCGTTTCGACAACGTCAAACTGGCAGCTTGCAACAGCTGATTAAAATGTCAAAAAAAATGTAATGAAATGTCAGTTTTTTAAATGAAAGTAGTAATAATGTCCTTTGTATATGTAATAACAAAGTGATAACGATAACAAAACAAGCACAATGCTGGATAAATAACCAATTAAAACGTTTATTCCAACAATGGCACATTCCGTTAATACAACTCCACTTCTTCAAGAAGTGGATTCGTCTGACAATGAAAATGAAGAAATTGCTGAAATACAGGATGATGATAGTGTGGTCATTCGAGACAACAAACCTTTATTTAAGGCGGCGGAACCGAAGGATAAATATTACATAGCATACATTATATTTTATTTGCTGGGAATGGTCACTCTGCTGCCATGGAATTTCTTCATAACTGCTGATGATGTGAGTATTAATTCTAGGCTTCTTTATGTATGTTTTCACTCTTTTTTAGTATTGGTTGTATAAATTTCGTAATACGAGTAATAACAGTACACATTTAGAGGCAAAAAGGACTCCTTTACAAGCAAGCTTCACTTCTTACATAAGTGTAGCATCAGCGGTACCAAATTTAATATTTTTAATCCTAAACACAGCCCTAACGCATAGGTAATGAGTTACTTTAATAAAAATGTGTAACTGAACTATTTTTTATTAGGATATCATTACACAAACGTGTTATAGGATCATTAATTGTGATGTTAGGCTTATTTATAATGACTTTAATATTTGTCACAACTAGCACGGATAAATGGCAAAACGGCTTCTTTATCTTAACCATTATCACAATAATCCTCTTAAATGGTAGCGTTGTTTTTTAATTGGTTTATAAATTTTTAATTTTTTTTTAACAGTTTGTAGTGCTGTGTTATCAGGCAGCATTTTTGGTGTAGTAGGACGATTTTGCCCTATTTACATAACAGCTACTCTAGGTGGACAAGCATTGGGTGGAATTTTTGCAGCTCTTGCTGAAATTGCTTCACTTGCTATTGGAGCATCTTCAGTCCATAGCGCTTTTGTTTATTTTATCATTGGAATTTTAACCATCATTATTTCTATTATCTGCTATATAATGTTGACAAAAACTGTGTTTTTTAAATTTCATTTATATGAAAGGACAATCACTCAAAACGAATTCGAAAATGAGCTCCTTAGGCCAAGGATTATTAACTATTCAATGATTTTGAAGAAAATATGGACACATGGGCTATCTATGTTTACAGTGTTTGCCATCACTCTATCTGTCTATCCAAGTGTTACTGTTTTAATTGAATCTGAAGGAAAAGGACAAGGGCACAAATGGAACGGTGAGAGTCGCCTGGAATAAACAGTAACAGGATTGATTTGGTTTTATTTCAGATGTTTATTTTGTGCCCACGATAGCCTACTTACTTTTTAGTTTAGGAGACTACTTAGGCAGAATTTTGGCTGGTAAAATACAAAAAGTACATAATTACATTGATATTAAGGAACTGTATTCTCCATAATATTATTTTTAGCCTAAGAAAGGATATATTTTATTAATTTTAAGCACAGCCAGATTTGTATTTATCCCACTTCTGATGTTGTGCAATGCCCAACCCAGAAGTCATTGGGCTGTCGTTTTTGACAGAGATTATCAGTATGTTGTAATATTATTTATGTGTGCACTATCCAATGGATATTTGGCTAATATCACAGCTATCTGTGCCCCCAGGTAATGTAAAGGTTTGCTTGAATAATCTTGATAAGAATGTTTGCTTTAGAGTTGTAGAATCACATGAAAAAGAAACAGCTTCTTCGATGATGACAGTGTTTATGGGTATAGGGTTAGCTCTTGGATCTGGGATTAGTTTGTGCATGGTAAATTTATTGTAAAAACCCTTAATTTGTTGTAAACTGCCAATAATTGTGATATTACTAAGTGTGGCCTAAGTTTTTTTTAAATTTAATTTGTTAAATGTGTAATATATGCATGTAAATAAAAATAAGTTAAGGAACCATCAACATTTTTGGAACTTTATCGCCACAGCAGTTATTTCTAGTACCTATCACGCCACGCTTGATTTAACTAAAGTACAAATACTCTCGTTTCTTATTAGAAAGCACTAAGAAGGTTGGTCCTTCCTGTGTCCCAAGATCACGCAGCATAATCTTGCGCACGCTTTGAGTCATTGTCTTTCTCGGTGCTCAGTTGTGAAAACTATCGTCCCCTCTGCAAGAGAACATGTTTCAAATCAGAGCTATCGTCAAATTGTAAATATAAATATTTACAATAACTTTAAGGTTGGTCTGATTTTGATAAAACGAAACTACAGTTCGATACTTCACCTATGAGGTAGTATTAGAACTTGATATTCTGCTTCTAAATGATTGTTTTATATTTTTAAAGTATGATTAATTTTGAGTTGGGGATTGAGTCACATCAAAGAAAAGAATCAAAAGAACTCAATTTTTTTAATATTAAATGCAAAATAATATATGGTAGGTATCCTCAAATTCAGCAAAACGAAAATATGTACTATTCACTTTCAGTATATGAAACTAGATCTGGTGAGTTTACTAATTTTTGTGTTATGATACTACCTTTTGCTTGTCAGCTTTATCCGTTTATAACTTTAGTATCACATTGTTTTATTATTGTTGCATATTAGTTTCTTAATTTGTCATTACTAGTTCGACAGATTTTTGCGAAAACTGAGTTAAGTTTTAGTAAGAAAATGTTTGTTTTATGTTTAGTTTTAAACATTTTCTTTTAGATGGTCTGTTCATTTTGCAAGAATTGATAGCAATATCTGACAAGTTATCTTTATTACTTCAAAACTTTAAAAACTTTCTGATTGTACCAACATTATGTAAAAATGACAAAAACAGCCAATTGTAAGTTTAACATAGCAGATCCGAAAGACCTATTAGTTTCATATATTGAACGCAAACGGAATAAGCGATGTTTCATTTAAATTTCCAAAGTTAATGTCATTTCCTATTACGCGTTATGTATTTTGTCGCTTTTACTATAAAGATGTATCAAATTCCATTAAGATCTATTCAAGAATAAAAAAAAAATTTAATCATGAGCCAAAAAATATATGAGATGTAAGATCTGCCAGTCTAAACAACTTTCGTAAAATGAGATGTTATAATCATGAGGAGATAACAGGGGGAAAAATTCAAAAAAACATTCGTGAGTTATTAGATTTTGAATGTTCCCCCATTTTATTTTTGCAAATGTAAGGGTACTTTAAGCTAGAATAATTTTAAGAAGTAAGTAAAAAGAAAAATAGAAGTATTGTGACTATATTAAAATTCGCAAGTCGAGAAACTGAAATAGTGGCGTGACTTTTAAATTCCTCCCATTACGTTTGCAACGGGGATTCACAGCTTCCTCAGTAGTGTCAGAAAAATAAGCCTATCAGGTTTTATATAATATATACTATAAATATACTATTCTAGCAAGCAGGTAAATACCTGCTTGCTAGAATCACCGATAACCTGTGGAAACCTAATACAGATANNAACTGATACAATTGTTGGAAGAGATTTCAGTCAAGAATAAGAATTTTCTTATCTTCTAATGCTTATTCCAAGGGTCTGTGCGAGCCTGTTGCTGTTGTTTGGTTTCTACTCATTTTTATTCTTTCTTCAGTTACCTGTATAA
This sequence comes from Asbolus verrucosus, assembly GCA_004193795.1. Lineage (NCBI taxonomy): Eukaryota > Metazoa > Arthropoda > Insecta > Coleoptera > Tenebrionidae > Asbolus > Asbolus verrucosus. The sequence goes on from QDEB01086598.1 coordinate 12,338, forward strand.
CTTTTTCTGTTTTTACATTTTAC